>CAUYQV010066768.1:0-10547 GCA_963574575.1 Galagoides demidoff
GCATCACAGCTCATAGCAACCTCCAACTCCTGGGCTCAAGCGAGTCTCCTGCCTCTGCCTCCCAAGTAGCTGGGACCACAGGCGCCCGCCACAATGTCTGGCCATTTTTTGGTTGCAGCCATCATTGTTGTTTGGTGGGCCCGGGCTGGGGATTCGAACCCGCCACCTTAGGTGTACGTGGCTGGTGCCTTAGCCGATTGAGCCACAGGCACCGAGCCTAAGTAAGTGTCTTAAAGTCTTCAGATTAGATCCCTATTCTTTTGCACCTTTTTCTTATTAAAAACAAAAACAAAAAAAACCCCTAAAATCCCCAAAGTAGTCACCAAATAATATCCCTCCAAAAAAGAACGTTCTCTGAGCTGAGCTCTTTTACAGTATCTATGTGTCCTCCTAATGGTACTTTAAATAACATGGGTATGTGTCATCTGTCTCATCCTGCAGGACATTAATAATGCCCTAGCGAAAAGGGACTAAATATGCCAATTTGCTATATTGCTTTGGGTATTTTAAGTGACACAGACACAAGTCTGTGTTCATTTAATGATTTTCTTTTTTGCCCAAATAACCTTATGTTAATAGCATTTCAGACCATTTAGAGTAGGAATAAACATGGGGCTGGAAGTACTGCATAGGCTGGCTCCTATCCTCTGTCCTTATTTCCACTTGGATTCTGCCAGTCCAGAGCATGCAGTATCTTGTCTTAAGTGAGTAGCCCTGTAAACGAAGGGATGTATAAATGGTCTTACGTTAGGAAAAAAATTGTTTAATACATAAAAGGAGGTTGCATTCAGATCAAGAGAAACATTTGGGTGAAGTAGTCTAAAGAGAATGATAAGCTGTCTGCTCACTTGCACCCAGCTTATTTCATTGACTTTTCCTGTCTGTGCTTTATCACCTGTTACAGGTTGCAGAGTCATTCATTCACCAATATTTATTAATGCTCAACATGCACAAAAGACACTACTAGTTGCTATGACAGGGATATAAAACAAATGGGCAGTGAGGTACTTTGTCCCCTAATACCTACACTCTAATTTGGACATTAAACATAATCATGTGAAATAATAGAAAAATGCTTTTATGATAGGTCATCAGCTCTCTCTCTTAACAGCCCAGGTAAGCTCCTTCATACCAGTAGCTCCCAGCACTGGACTGGGCACATAAACCCCAAATACATTCTTTTTGAATGAATAACTCACTATACAGATGCAAAGTAATATTAGCATAGCTTCAGTTGATATAATACCAAGTAAATGATTGAGCCAGTAGGTTTTCTAGAAGGTATGTATTTAGAGCCAAGAAACCACAGGGCAAAGGTTGAAAACAAAGGAGAATGTATTTTAGATGTAGGAAGGGACATTAAGAAATGCACAGTGACAAAATACAGGATTCTGATCTTCATTCTAGGAATGCCATGGTTGAGTTATCCGATTGATTATCAGTGAAAAACTTCTAAGAATTAAATAACACAATCTTTGTCTTTGATGGTTATCCACAGGAAATTCATACAAGCTTGCAGCATTGCACTTGAACTAAATGAGCGCCTAATTAAAGAAGATCAAGTTGAATACCATGAAGGCCTAAAGTCAAATTTCAGAGACATGGTGAAAGAATTGTCAGACATTATCCATGAGCAGGCAAGTATTAGGGTGGTTGAAAATGAAAACATAATCTGGGGTCCCCAAATTGTTGCTTAGTAGATTCTATTAATTCAAAACGCATTACCTTAGAGTTAAAAAGTCTGTATTTTAAAATTTATTTGTGTTATATTTAATCATTTATTTAATACAATGCAAATCATGTTTGCATACTTACTTAAAGCAGTTACCAATCATAAATCATTTTGTTCTTTGTGCTATAATGTCATTAGAAGTGACTAGCTAAGCAAGTCTGAACTGATCTACTGTGAACATGTTTGAGTCTCTCAATATGAAATGATTGGTTTAGTAGCCAAGTCCCCAAATGAGTATCCCTATCTTGGTTGTTAAGAAAATAGATACTGGCTCGGCACCTGTGTCTCAAATGGCTAAGGCACCAGCCACATACACCTAAGATGGCGGGTTCGAATCCAGCTCGGGCCTGCCAAACAACAATGATGGCTGCAACCAAAAAATAGCCGGGTGTTGTGGCGGGCACCTGTGGTCCCAGCTACTTGGAAGGCTGAGGCAGGAGACTCGCTTGAGCCCAGGAGTCGGAGGTTGCTGTGAGCTGTGATGCCACAGCACTCTACCCAGGGGGACAGCTTGAGGCTCTGTCTCTAAAAAAAAAGAAAGAAAGAAAATAGATACTGGGAGTGGCATCTGTGGCTCAAAGGAATAGGGTGCTGGCCCCATATACCGGAGGTGGCAGGTTCAAACCTGTCCCCGGCCAAAAACTGCAAAAAAAAAAAATAGATACTGTCATTTAAGGTGATATCTCAAGTGATTTCCAAAATTTGGGGATTGTCTTCATACCTATGAAACCTATAAAACTCTCTATTTTCATAGCATTTCTTAGCATTTTAATCTATGACTGTTAATGACAATTACAGTTGACTTAGTAGAACACAGTCTGAAAAATATAGACCTGTCATCACATATAGCCACATTATATTATAATTAAGTAGTTATAAGCTTTATATAATTGCTGGGCTTTATAGAAAACCTGAGTACTCCTGGATTGTCTTGATAAACTTCATCCCTGTGGGATCCTGAAATTTGTGTCTATAGCCACTGTGAATGTGGATTGCCACCTAAGCATTTTAACATCTTAAACGTGTTTGTAAAAGTCGTGATCTTACCATAAAGACTCCTTCATTTCCTCACTAATGAAAATAGCCAATAAGATAAATATTTCCCCAGAAATACTTATTGAGGATCTTTATAAGAAACAAGGATAACTATAACCTTTAAGGAACACATTTTCAGGATGCAGATCCTGAAAAGGAGAACCTTATTTGTCCTCTTATTTGCATTTTGGTGATTGCTTAAGGGCAACTGCTTTCTGTGGTGTACTTAACAGATAGTGTTTATTGCCCAAAGAAGTGCAATGGTGGGGGAAAGCAGAGGAGAGTTCTGAGACAGGAAAAGCTAGTTGACTTTCAATTTAACTCTGCCTCTCTGCAGCTATTTTGTGTGCTTAGAAAGACCAGTGGGAAATTTCATTACAATCAGCCCAAAGTTGACCTGAGTGACCAGGAGTCTACTCTTCTCAGTATGGAGAATCAGGGCCAGCCAGATTTTCATCATTCTATGAGACCAGTTACCTCAGTCTCCTATGTGCTCATTCTCTGCAGCTGGGAATCTTGATGGCTTGAGGAGTCTGGAATGAGTGCTCTGTGTCTTCTTTTTTCCATCTTTACTTCTGTTAGCCAACTTAGGAATGAGGGCAAGCAGCCCCAAGGCATCCCTTTACCACTCAGTTTTTGGAGGCCTTTTTTCCCTTTCTTTCCAAAGAAGCTAGGTGATCAGGACTGTGAGAGTAGGAAACCATCCCACTTCCTGTACTGTCTGTATCTCAAGTTCAGCCCATGAGAGGGGGAGTATACTTCTCTCCAACACATAACTGTTCTGGGGTATGCTATTATCAAATAGACCACATAGTTGGTTTTTAGAAACTATCTGGTTGATGGGTTTTTGTAATGCATATATGAAACTGCATAACTCCTCCTCCTTCACAAAAGATACAAAACAATTTCACATGCTGCTTTGAGCCAGTGTATCCTGCATTACAGTTATTTCATTTGCATGCAGCTACATGACCTAGTCTTGAACTCTAAAGTATTCAAATTGAAAGCAAATTATTCAATTTGGTATTATTACTGTGATCAAGATATTCAGAGTGGTTATTCTATAAAGGTTTGGGCTATAGGTTGTTTCACCACTCCCCTGTGCTATAAAATTTTTTCCCCCAGAGCATGGATTTTTTCAAATCTACTGTCATATTTCCCACCTGCATGTGTCAGTTATTTTTAGAAATTATGGCTATTTTTCTTAGTTGTAGAGACCAGTATTTTAGATCCTTGATATTATAAATTGATAGCTAACCAAGAACACTGTCAATTTCTTTTAACTTATCTATGCAAGCTATCTTGTCATAACATGCCATATTCAGGTGTGCTTTACTTTAGGCAAATGTTGATTTATAGTGAATTTTTATAAATTGAATAATATTTCCCATTAGTCTCATATAAAAGAGAGCCTTCTTTTAGTCGAGACATATTATGTACCACAAAATAAGACAAAGTGTTGGCTGGGCGTGGTGGCTCACACCTGTAATCCTAGTGCTCTGGGATGCTAAGCAGGTGAATTTCTTGAGCTCAGGAGTTTGAGACCAGCCTGAGCAAGAGCAAGACCCCCAAAACTATCTGGGCATCATGGCAGGCTCCTGTAGTCCTAGCTACTCTGGAGGCTGAGGCAAAGAGGATTGCTATAGCTCGAGTTTGAGGTTTCTGTAAGCTATGAGGGCACTTTATCTAGGGCCAGTCTGTCTCAAAAAAAAAAAACTAGACAAAATGTTAATGTATACTGAAGTATGAAATAATCTGTTGTGCTCCATAAATGATTACTTGATGAAAAGACATGGCATGAATATTCCTTGGCCCTTTTTAATGTAATCTATTGACACTATATCAAAATATACAGTCCTTTTAAAACCTTCTTCAAGCTTTTGGTTTTTTAAAAAGGATTTATGGGTTCAGTGCCCATAGCTCACTGAGTAGGGCGCAGGCCACACACACTGAGGCTGGTGGGTTCAAGCCCAGCCTGAGCCTGCTAAACAACAATGACAACTACAACCAAAAATAGCCAGGTATTGTGGTGGGTGCCTGTAGTCCCAGCTACTTGGGAGGCTGAGGCAAGAGAATCACTTAAGCACAAGAGTTTGAGGTTGCTGTGAGCTGTGACTCCACAGTACTCTACCAAGGGTGACACAGTGATACTCTGTCTCAAAAAATAATAATAATAATAGTAATAAATGAAGAGAATTTATGCTATCTTTAAACTACTAATTGCATATTTTTGAGACAGAGTCTCACTCTGTTGCCCTGGGTAGAGTACCATAGCATCATAGCTCACAGCAAACTCCTGGGCTCAAGAGGTCCTCTTGCCTCACTGAGTAACTGGGACTATATGTGCCCATCACAACACCCAGCTAGTTTTTTTCTATTTTTAGTAGAGAAAGGGTGTTGCTCTTGCTCAGGCTGGTCTTGAACTTCTGAGCTCAGGCGATCCACCCACCTCAGCCTACCAAAGCGCTAGGATGACAGGCGTGAGGCATAATTACAGATTTCTTAGTCACACACAGGCGTGGTGGCCATTGTAGTATCTGCTTGGTAGGCTATGTAATTTCTTCACAGTGAGTTCCCTATTTGTCATATTCTGATAGATGTGCATAATCATTCATCTCTTAAAACCTCTAATGTGTTTTCAGATTTGTGTCAGGAGTTAAGGTTTTTTTAAGAAGAAATTTCTCTATTACAGACATTCTTTAAGCCTTATGATTTGTAACAACATGAATGATACGACTCAGTACTGCCACCCTAGACCAATTTGTGGGCATGATACTGAAATATCAAAGCTAACTTGAAAACCAAGCATTGAAAGATTGAAACCTAAGTTAGGACCTCATAGTAAACCAGTGGATATAACATACATACTGTTTTTTTCTCTCCATCTAATCTAAGCATAAGGTTTCTGTTACTTTTGCTTTGTATCACACAAAATGGATAATTTTAAAAATATTAATACTGATATGTAGATGTGTATGTACTTATGGGAATACAATATTTATAATTTTGAAGCTATTTATTTCCAGGAAAAATATTCTATATCAGTTCGCTTATATAATCATAGTGTATCTTTTTAAATATACACTTATGACTCATACCTTTATTTAGTATTATTTGCAAGTCTTCAGGGAAGAAGCCTGGGTATCTGCTTATTTGAAAAGCTCCAAAGGTGATTCTGAGAAGCACTGTGTTTAGAAGATGACCCATTAACTCATATCAGAGTACACTATTTAGAGCTTTTGTTAGGACCATCTGTTAAAAAACATTTCATTTTGATTGAAATTTGCATTTTATAGTCTTTTTTGTTCTTAATCAGTAACTAGATCTTTTCTGCTTTTTTGATATGCTGCCTTTGTAATACAGCTTTGAAGACTAAAGTCGGTAATGTTATTCTTTGCTCTTTCTGCTTTCTGTCATTTTAAATAGCTAAGTGTCAGTGATAAATTGAAATATACCTGTAATTTCATATACACATTCTTTTTTGGCAGTGGCCATTTGCTTCATGATAACCATGTGGATTTCTTCTGTTTTAGATACTACAAGAAGATACAATGCATTCTCCCTGGATAAGCAACACATTAAATGTATTTTGTGCAATTAGTGGTACATCAAGTGACAGAGGTTACGGTTCCCCGAGATACGCCGAAGTGTGAGGAAATGCAGATGTAAATGACAATGAGACTGACCTTTCTCAGGAATATTTGGAGCTGTGCAAATGTTAAAATTGAAAGATTTGATATACGTGGAGTGTTTCCTCCTGACACCAAAATCTTCATGCTTTCAAACAGGGTGCTTATGTATTTGTAAATATTTAAGCAACTTGAAAGTGCCTGGAAAATTGCACCACTGTGCTTGGTTTGTACTTTTTTAGGTATATCTATATGCTGAAAAGTAGAGCTCAAAAACCTTAACTCGATTTGCTTAATTATTGCTTAAAATAATAATGGTACTATGTAAAATTGTATAATGGAACACAATAAAAGGTAAAACTTATTTGTAATTAGAAGTGAAGGAAATAATATTTTGAACTTAGCATTTCTGTTGACAGGAAGCTCAATTTATTATGAATCCTAATCCTTGGAGAAGAAAATTGATGGCATTTCTATGAAACATGAATATTTCACATTGGGAAAATTTCACAATTTGCATTCTTGCCAATTAGTAGTCAAGGCTGGGCCAAAAGAATTAAGAGGAAGATTTCAGAAGCAAAGGATATACATAGAAATACCAATACCAATCTTACTGTTCCTTGAGGTGTTGATCTGTTGGTGGTGCTACATAATCAAGTGGGTTTTTCTCCCAACTAGGAGACATACAAGGGATTTATGTGGGGTATAGGTCTCTGTAGCAAGCAACATCTGTTACAAATCTTCACTGTCTGGGGCTATCCATCAAACTAAGCAAAACACTTCTGAGAATTTGTAGTCAGTATATCCTGTGCAGGTTCAAAACTTTAGCAGCAATCTGAGGAGGGAATTTTGTAATGATTATTTTCTTCAGTCACAGGTTAACAAGCATTTTGACAGAAGTTTATGGCTGCAACATGTCTTGGGTCAGACTATATAAAACCACAAATGTAGCAACTGCTATTTGGGGATTATATTTCTATCTATTAATATTAAGAAATCTCATTCTCTAAATAATTCAGGAATAACTAAGGTATAAAGAACCTTTTAAGCTTGAATTATCCATATAATGCTGGCTGCCTTTCATGTAAACTTCAAGTTCTAGATTTATTTTCCTTATGTAGTTTAGCCCATTTTACAGATGAAAAACAGACACTGAAATATAGATTGCATGGAGCCTTGGTTTTTTGAGTACTTTGTGATCAAGTAAATCTTGGAGATTATGCTCCTGGCTTAACCATTTTTCCATTTTTTTGTTACATACCATTTTTTTAGCTTTCAGGGAAACAGGAACTTACTTTCTAAAATTTAATTTTGTATTTTAATAAAGGATTCCAAAGCATTTCAGACAGTTTATAATTATTTAATATCTTGGAGTTACTTGTAGTTATTTCACCCTTCACATTTAGCAGGTATGTGTAAGAAACTATCACCTAGAGTGAACGCTTCCATCTGAGAGGCATCTTGGAGAAACTCCAGCACTCTTCTGTCAATAACTAGTCCCCATTACATCTTCTAGCACATCATATTCACTGTGGGTACTTTTTATTTTATTTTTGTTGTTCTTGTTGCAGTTTTTGGCCAGGGCCAGGTTTAAACCCACCACCTCTGGTATATGAGGCCGGCACCCTACTTCTTGAGCCACAGGCACTGCCCCTGGGTAATTTTTAAAAGTACAATAAATGGCCCCTGTTCCGAAGGAACTTGCAATCTAGTTAAGGAGGCAAGATTTACACAAAATTAAATAGTACAAGAATTGACAATGTGTCAGACATGCAAGTTGTGTCTGAGTATTGTCACATGAATGCCACTGTCCATAACTCTCATCACATTAAAGGAAGGTCACTGTGACTTATAAGTATTCAGGGAGGGTTTTGTGAACAAAAGCTTTGAATGGGCTTTCAAAGATAGGGAGGATATTCTAAGCTGGAAAACCAAAGTGTAAAAAGAATTAACAGAACTTTGGAGCATGGTGAGACCGGTTTTATTCAGGGGAGTAGTAGATAATAAATCTAGAAAGTTTGGACCTAGATTTTAGAAGACCTTGAATACCAGGCTAATGGTATTTGGATTTTAGTCAGTAAGCATGAGGGGGTTAGTCAAGGTTTTTAAACAGAGAGATTACTTAAGTAAATGTATTTTTAGACATTTAATCTTTTATATTGATGCCAGATGCACTGGCGGGAGAGGGAGATAGAAATAAGGAAACCAGTTAGACAGCTATTGCAGTAATCTAGTTATGAGTCCATAAGCCCCTAGACATGAGTAATGTGAGCAAGAATGGAGAAGAAAGAACAAGTACAAGAGACATTATGTAGAAATACTAGACAAGACTCATCAGATGGCTAAGGAGAAAAAAGGAAAAATCAAAGATAATTTTGTGTTCTGTGGCTCATGAGTTCACTATGTCATGGCACAGTTGCACTAGATTTATTTTTTCAACTTTCATTCTAAGTGCATCAAGCTATAGAGAATAAAGGTAAAGGCATTTACCTTTGCCTACTAGAGAAAGGTAAATCTGTCTTGAAATGCTGTGTGTATTAGTTACTACTATTTGCATAGTTTAATGATTTCATGAAATGATTTGGCCTGTACAAATTAATTCACACCAAAGAATACATTTCTGCTATATTTGATGAGTTTGCAATTAAGCTTAAGTCTACTTTCCCCTAAAAGCTATTGTTTTCTTAGTCTTCGAACATATTGTGAAATCTGAGTAAGTCTCTATTGGTAGTGTTAATTTCTTGCTACAGGGAAAAACCAGAGAGAAAATAAGAAATTTCATGCAGTTTTTCCTAGTAATCACTTGTCACCAATGACATAATGTATATAAATGGCATTGTTATTATTACCATATTTATATGATTTGGTCACCTGTGAAAATATTATAAATATGTTTTTTGATATGAAACAGAAAGCAGCTAGTATAGCAACAGCCTTGGAACCTTGACCAATATATCATCATAGAACTAGAGATGACTCATTAGTTAATCAATAAACAAGATAAGTCATAAGAAGAACCCAAGCCTTTTCTTATAAATTATTAGCCTTCTCCAAGGTAAAGAACTTGAGTGATGTGTTAATAGAATTTTCCAAACTCCTTAAAATATTAGTAATTAGATATATATCTCAGGCTTCTGATCCACAAAATGTTAGACTACTCAGTCTTGCTCTGACAGTTCTAGTTTAGCTATCAAATGACAAAGGGAAAGGAAAATATAAGAATTGGTTGAGGATGTAGAATGGGTTTGTACAACATGGCTATGCCCTTATCCTGGGAGTTACAGTAAGAGTGCTTTGTTTACTTGTTTCTTCTCGTCTCTAAGTACATAATGGTCACTTCCTAAGAAAAGTGTATGTATTTTTATCCAACTCCTAGTTGAAGCTGTGAAAATTCTTCATAGATTTTGTTTTCGTGCATGGGATTTTAATACTTTTTGCAACATGCTTTTCCCTCCTATTTCCTCTTTATTGAGATTTAATTCATATACCATACAATTTGCCCATGTAAAGTACACAGTTCAGGCTCGGTGCCTGTGGCTCAAGTGGCTAAGGTGCCAGCGACATACACCTAAGGTGGTGGGTTCGAATCCAGCTCAGGCCTGCCAAACAACAATGATGGCTACAACCAAAAAATAGCCGGGCATTGTGGCGGGCACCTGTGGTCCCAGCTATTTACTTGGGAGACTGAGGCAGGAGACTCGCTTGAGCCCAGGAGTTGGAGGTTGCTGTGAGCTATGATGCCAGGGCACTCTACCCAGGGGGGGGCAGCTTGAGGCTCTGTCTCAAAAAAAATAAAAATAAAGTACACAGTTCAATGCTTTTTAGTATCTTAAAGGGTTGGGAAAGTATTACTATTTCAATCATTTTTATCGCCCCCCCAAAGAGACCCCCACCTACACTAGCAGTCACTCCTCAGGTCCCATCAGTCATCTCCCAGCACCTGGCAACCACTGATCTACTTTCTGTCTCTACAGATTTACCTGTTCTGAATATTTCACATAAACAGAATGATACAATATGTGCCCTTTGGCTCGGCTTCTGTGGCTCAAGTGGCTAAGGCGCCAGCCACATACACCTAAGGTGGCAGGTTCAAATCCCCAGCCCGGGCCCACCAAACAACAATGATGGCTGCAACCAAAAAATGGCCGGGC
>CAUYQV010066770.1:0-37754 GCA_963574575.1 Galagoides demidoff
ACAATGATGGCTGCAACCAAAAAATAGCCGGGTGTTGTGGCGGGTGCCTGTGGTCCCAGCTACTTGGGAGGCGGAGGCAGGAGACTCGCTTGAGCCCAGGAGTTGGAGGTTGCTGTGAGCAGTGAAGCCATAGCACTCTACCCAGGGTGACAGTCTAGGCTCTGTCTCAAAAAAATAAATAAATAAATAAATAAATAAATAAATTTCTTTACTGTCAATAGATAAATAAGAATCTGTGGTAACCATAAAATGCTATTAGAACTAATAAGCCAGTTCAGCAAAGTAGCAGGATACAAAGTCAAAACACACAAAAAAGTTGCATTTCTATACATCAACAATAAAAAATCTGAAAAGTAAATTAAGCAAACAATTTTATTTTTAATGGTATCAAAAAGCATAAAATACTTAGGAACTAACCAAGGAAGTAAAAATATTGTATATAATAAAAGATATAAAATATTTCTGAAAGAAATTAAAGAAGACATAAATAAATGAAAAGGCATCCCAGGTTTATGAATTGAAAGATGTAATATTGTTAAAAATATCAATACTGGCTTTATGCCTGTGGCTCAAGTGGCTACAGCATCAGCTGCATACACCAGAGCTGGCGGGTTTAAATCCAGCCCGGGCTTGCCAAACAACAATGACAACTGCAACAAAAAAATAGCTGGGTGTTGTGGCGGGCACCTGTGATCCCAGCTACTTGGGAGGCTGAAGCAAGAGAATCGCTTAAGCTCAGGAGTTGGAGCTTGCTGTGAGCTGTGATGGTACACCACTCTACCCAGGGCAATGGCTTGAGGATCTGTCTCAAAAAATAAATAAATGAAGTAAAATAAATAAAATAAAATATCAATACTTGCTGTAGTTATCCGCAGATTTAATGTAATCTTTATCAAAATCTGATGATATTTTCTTGCAGAGATAAACAAACCTATTCTGAAATTCATATGGAATCTCAGAGGATCTAAATATAAAATACAATCCTGAAAGATAACAACAAAGCTGAAGGGCTCACACTTCTTTATATTAAAACTTACTACCCAGCTGTAGTAATCAGAGCAGTGTGGTACAGACAAACATAGATATATAAACCCGTGGAATAGAATAGAGTGAGCACCCAGAAATAAACCTTTGCATATATGGCAATCTTTTTTCTTCTTAGAAGAAATACCAGGAAGAAACTTTCCAAATTTAGCTAAATAGAACAAAATGAAAAACAAGAATTCACAGATAAAAGTGAGTCTCAAGTAGAAAAAGCACCAAAAAAAAAAAAAAACCTCATAGAAAGACCCCCATTTATACTTTTCAAAAATTAAAAACAAAAACTCTTTACAAATAGCCAGAGAGAAACAGTTCATTACATATGGGATGCCATCAGTTCAACTGAAAGTGTATTTCTCATCTAGGCCCATAGAAGCCAGAAGAAAGTGGTATAATATATTTGTAATAAACTTTTAATAAGTTTATTAAAAATAAAGAAACTTAATTTTGATAAGTTTTATCAACACCTATTTATTGATAAGTGATACATTTTAATAAGCTTATTAAAAATAAATAAACTTAATTTTGATAAGTTTTAGATTTACAGAAAAACTGAGAGGTTCGTATAGGGACTTGTATATCTGGTACCCAGTTTCCTCTACCATGAATATTTACATTGGTCCGGCACATTTGTTAGGATTGGGTCAATGTTGAAACACTATTATTAAGTGAAGTGTATAGTTTGTTCAGATTCCCTCGGTTTCTACTCTTCCTCATGCATTTAATTTCTCAGATTGGTACATTTTTCTTCCTTTACTTTCTTTCTTCCTTCCTTTCTCCATCTCTTTCTCCTCCTCTGCCTTCTCATCCTTTCTCTCTCCCCACTTTTCTCTTTTATAAAGTGAGTCTGTTGCCAAGAACTTTAATATACTTAATAAATAATATAAGATCTCATTATAATATATTAATACTTAATAAACAATATAAGACCTAATAATTATAATATATTAATAATCTAGCAGAAAAAAGCTTTTTAAATACCTGTTCTCCTGGAAGTCATGCTTAGGATCAAGCTGTAGAGGACTAAAAGAGATGCCTTAGAATTCAGTCAGTCCATTTCCTACCTGATGAATGGAGTGTATATGTAACACATTTTAGAAGCAGGCTATTATAGTGTATAAAGTTATAATTTTGAGAAAATTATTTTTATACTGCTAGGAATTTTTAAAAACCTATTTTATAAACTGGATGAAGCTCTACAGATACATGATGTTACTATCATGAGCCAGATAATCCAGTGTGCACAGAGATAGATAAGACATAATCCTTATAGTCTGAAAGGCTTGAATTTTTGTTAGGGCATACAGATATGTCAACAGATAAAGGGAAAATGGGACATTTTCTGTGTCAGAAGAGAATAAAAATGCATCTTGCATGTTCTGAATACATATATCACAACCGGTTGAAAAGAAAATCATGAATGGGTCATGAATGGTCTTATAAAACTGAGATTGCATTAGATGCTGAGTGAAGTTCTTCTGGAAACTGAAATCGCTTAAGGGATTCAGTTTAAATAACACTGTGTAAATGAGGAATGGTAATATCTTTGCAGAATAACAGACCCAATATGTCCAAAATTGGATAATGTTGAAAAATCAGACAAAATTATTCAATGTAAGTCAGAATCAATTGGTTGCAGTCCAGATATAATACAGGCACTGTAGAAACAGACTAAACATGGACCACTGTGTTTTCCTTCTAAAAATAAGGAGGAGACTACAAGTAATCCTGCTGGAAAATGGAAATAAGTATGAGCAAAGCAATGTTAGTTATTACCATCAACTTTTGGATTACTAGGACATGAATTATTAATGATATTCCATCTTTGGGCAGATGAAAACCCCATGAACAGGCAACAGTATGTTTTTTCTGGCTTTGTCCATGCAACTGATGTTAATTTTACTTTTAAAGGTCCGTGAAGGACAAGAAGCTGCTCTTGCTTGAAATTTGTCTGAGAAATATTTATGAGAATAAAGATGAGAGGTTTAATAACTGTCACATTAAATTATTATTGTAATAGCCCTGCAAATGGTCATAGCTTAAACCTTTATTCGTACTTTTAATCATGTTTTCAAAGTTAAAATTAAACTTATCAACAGTATTATCTTTCATTTAGAATGAAAGATAAATTAAAAGAAATTTAAAGGTTTTTTTAAACTATATACAATGGAGAAATTTATCGAGAAATAGCTTGAGTCCTAAAATCTCTAGGTGGCAGTCTTAAAAACTACATAATCATTCTAAAAATAGGTTCTGAGTACATAGAATGCACATGAGTTTTGTTCAGTAGTAGAAGCTTGACATTGAAGACATTGTTTATCATCAATTATCTCAAAGATGATAAAGTGGAAATTATAGTAAGAACTTTAATAGTAGTATTAACAGTGTAATGTAAAAAAAAAAACAGTCATAATCAAATTATCCAGGTCTACTAATAGCTAATTATGTCCTAGTGTCATGTAATAACAGATGCTTTCCAGATGATATGGCAAGTGTTTGAGGCCTTATAATAATTTTAATTTTAATTAGGCTAAGAAACATAAATATATGCAGACGATATTGGTAACCACTCTTACCTCCTACAGTCCACCATGTTACCTTCTATCCAATGAAGATAACGAGGTGAAATGTGCTCATGTGTTCAAGCTAATTCCTGCTGGGAGGTCCATGCAGGGGCAATGACCTCTTCCACAAAAATACTTGTTACCTTTCTTTTAAGCTTAAAAAATCTTAAACCGTTTGTACAATTGGCCGTGATTTCAGTACATCTATTAGGAAGTGTTTACTACCAGTAATGAGCTAGTATATGGATTGATGTGGGGAGTCCACATTGAATAAAACATGGTTTGTTCTTATTTGATTTTCAGGCATGTTCACAACAAGAAAACAAGAGAGATGTAATTTTCTACAACAAAGATAAATATGATGTATGATGTGTTTTAAGATAAAAGATAGTTATTCCAAGTAAGGATTTGGGAATATTTTCATGGGGAAGCAAGCCTTAAAATAGAATTTCACGGGACGAGATGAGCTATGCACACAAGCTAGACAAAGACACACATTTTAATACAGTTTTTTTTTTCTTTCTTAAAATGTGTACACATATTTTTGGCACTGTCTGCCTTTATGTAGTAATGTGTCCGAAAAGCTAAGGCAGAATGTATACCACCTAATTCCATGCTGTGAGTACAATTTGTTCTCAAAAATAAATATAGAACATACATTAGAAATGGTGGCTTAATAAGCGCAGGCATATTGAAAAGTATTTCATGATTTGTTTCTTATTAAATACTTTGTCTTGCCGTATGCATAGAAAGTTAAATAGTTATCTAATGGCAACACTTTCTGTGGGTATAAAAATCAGCCAAAATCTTAAACTGCCAGGGCACTAAGAATATGCAAGATTTTTATATATCCATATAGACTGGGAAAAAATCATGGTATAGAATGCATGCTGGTCTTACTAATCATCTAAAGTTCTATGTTTAACTAGGAAGTCAATATTTTCTTTTTGGTGTCTGTACCAGAAATCTTGAAGTTATGCAGAATAATTTCTTTCATCATAACTTCTGTAGCAATCTGCTGCCTGCTTTGTACATATGCAAAACAGTATAAAACCAGATCATGTCATGAAAAATTGGAAAAAAATAAAGAACATGGTGTTTTTTTATTGACTACAGATTGACTGACTGCATTCACTAGTGTAGATGATGTAGACTTCGTAAAATAAATTTTTTCCATTTTAAAAGGCAAATTCTTTTTTCCTCACATATCATAGTTTTTACTATTAGTTTGTTGCTTGGTATCTAGACAAGTTCTAGGTAAACCAGGATGTCCAGCAATTTTGCATTCAAATTGCTTCATACATCTACATCACTCATAAACAAGGACAGTTTGACTTTTCCTTTGAAATGTAGATGCCTTCTATTTCTTTCTCTTGTCTAACTGCTCTGGCTATGACTTCCAGTATTACCTTGAATGAGTGTGGAGAGAGTGGGCATTCTTGCCTTAATCCAGATCTTATAGGAACATTTTTCTGTGTTTCATTGCTCAGTGTGATCCTAGCTGTGAGTTTGTCATATGTGGCCTTTAAGGTGCTGAGAGACATTTCTTCTATATCTCAATTGTTGTATGTTTTTATTATAAAATAATGTTGAATTTCATTGAATTTTTTGGAGTCTATTGCAATGATCACATAGTTTGTGACCTTTCTCTCGATTTGATGTATCATGTTGAATATACTCAGTATGTTAAGTCATCTGTACAGTCTTTGCATGAATCCCACTTGGTCATGATGAATGGCATTTTTAGTGTTTTATTTAATTTAGTTTGCTAGGATTTTTACATATCTTTTCATCAGAAATATTGGAATATAATCCTTTTTATTATATCTTTGATTTTGGCACCAAGGTAATGTTGGCCTTGTATAATGAGTTTGGAAGTATCCCCTCCTTTTCAATTTTTTGGAATAATTTCAGTGGATGGGTATTATTAGTTATTTTTTAAATGCTGGAATCCATCAATGAAGCCACCAGATCCTGGGCTTTTATTTGATAGGGGAGTTTTTTAATTATAGATTCAAGCTCATTTCTTGTTATGTTTTCAGGTTTCCTATTTCTTGGTTTGATCTTGGAGGATTGTATATGTCTAGGAACTAATCCACTTCTTGTAGGTTATGAAAACAAGCCCAACATAATCAGAGAAATGAAAATCAAAACCAAAATGAGGTATCATCACACCTTGGTTAAAATAATTTTTATCAAAAAGATAAAATAAATAGATGCTAGTGGGAATGTGGGAAAAGGGAACATGTGTGTACTGTTGGAGGGAATATAAATTAGTAGAGCCACTGTGGAAAGCAGTATGTCAGTCCCTCTAAAGACTAGAAGTAGAACTAGAATATGATCCAGGAGTCCCACTGCTGGGTATATACCCAAAGGGAAGGAAACCAGAATACTGAAAAGACAGCTGCACGCCCATGTTTATTGCAGCACTATACACAATAGCCAACATTTGGAATCAACCTCAGTGTCCATCAGTAGATGAGTAAATAAAGAAATTGTGCTACATAGACACAATAGCATATTATTCAGCCACAAAAAAATGAAATCTTTTCACTTGCAGTAGCATGGAAGGAACTGGAGGACAACATGTGAAGTGAAATAAGCCAGACACAGAAAGACAAATATCGCATGTCCCCACTCAGATGTGAGAACTAAACAGCATTGGTCCCTTGGAGACAGAGAGTAGGAGGAGGATTGATGGAGGTTTGCAGGTGCAGTGAGGAGGAAGGTGGGTAATGGCTACAAACATCCAGTTAGTTGTGGGAGTAGTGGATTATCTAGTATCCAGTAGTCCTGCATTTTCTCCCTTGTTAGAAATATGGTTGTCTTATTTTTGTCTCTTCTGTTTTGGCTTTTTCGGGTCCCATGGGTACTAACTGATTAGCAATTAACTGGCCTATGCAAATTATTCTAAAGATAGGCATGCAAAAGATCCGCTTGTTTGTAAGGATCGGAAATTTATTAATGATGTGATTATTGTGCAAGAATCATATTGATATTCACTACAATAATTGGAAAGACAAAAATGGATGCTCAAAGCTTCATATAATGAGCTTGGAAACAAAGCAAGCAGCAAAATCAAAACCAGCTACCTTGGGAATGTAGAAACATTCACCTGCAAACTGTCTCTTCTCTTCCAAAGATGGTTTTTGTGGTTACAGGAAAGGAAAATGGTGCTATTTTGTCATTGTTGTTGTTGCTTTGGCTCACTATCTCACCGCTCATCTAGCGTTCAGTGTCTTAGTTCATGCTGGAATGTTTGTGACTGTTGCAATGCCCAAATAACCACTGTGGTCTTGACCTTGATATTTTGAGGAAGCTGAGCTTCCTTCTTTTCTCTGCACTATATTCTAGTAGAAAGAATGAAAACTGGCAGACAATTTTTCTGTTTTAGCCACTCTAAAGAAGCAGGATAAATTACCCCCCTTCAAACTTGGTACAAATGTCAAGAATGATGATCCCACCTATGCACTTAAGAGGATACAAAAAATATTATTACTGACTTCACCATTCCATGTGGTAACTCTTCTTCCTCCATACCAGTAGCCACACCATGGGACACACAGTGCAAAGAATATCGATTATTTTTTTCTTTGAGAACTCTGAGCATCATGAGCAATCGTAAGGTAAGATTCACTCCCCTGACACTCACATCAGTTGTGACTTACGCTAGAATTGAGACACGTGATTCAGGTAAGACATAAAGATAGAGCTAGGCTGAGACATCTGATTCACGGTCACTATAAGGAGGTTCCAGTCCTTCATTCTTGCCTTTAAATTCCATTTATTAAAACTTCTGACTACTCAGACTTGTACATCTGTAACAGGTTCAACAGCTGCAGCACAAAAAGACACAGCTCAAAGCAGAAGAATCAAGAGGGACATTTGGCTGAGCAGGCTGCAACAAGAGACCAGGTGCCTAAGGGTGATAGTCAGTGTCTGGCCCAGTGATTGTCCACTGGGGTGCCGCGGCACCCTGGTGTGTGCTTAGAGGATCTTAGGTGTGCCACAAAAATTTTTAAAGACCATTAATTAAACACCCATAAGAGAAAAACTCAAATCAATTCAAGGTAAGGTCCGGGAATGAGGGGGTGGGGAAAGGGGAGGAAGGAGAGAAATGGGGGTGTCGCACTGTATGACACACCTCTTGGGGGGTGGGACACAATTATAAGAGGGACTTTACCTAACAGATGCAATCAGTGTAACCTAATTCTTTGTACTCTCAATGAACCCCAAACAACAACAAAAGATCATTAATTAAATTATTTTCAAAAGACATTCAAAGCACAGTGAGTATGTTCATTCTTTTACGCTTTTTTTTTTTTAATCAACATTATTGAAGTGTGCCTTGGGAGTTTAACTATAGTTCGAGTGTACCTTGAGAGAAAACAGGTCGGAAAACACTGGTCTAGACAAACTGCTCACCGTGCCGGCTTTTGTGACCAACTCAGAGAGATGGGATGGCAACCCAGTCAGCATTTGGTTCAGGTGTCGGGACTGGCAGGGCCACCACACACACCAACAGAAGATAAAAAAGTGTGTTATTCATAGAGACACTTTCCAGAATGAGCAAGGAAACTCCCGGGTGGGTCCAAAGTGAGAAAGGTTTTGCTCCTGGGGTGGCAGGGAGTGGGGCTGGGGTGAGTGTTCTTACTCGGTGGCCAGGGTTTCATTGGTTTGAAACCAGAATAAAAGCAGAGGGCACCAGGGCATTTTATCAACTCTGTCCAAAGGTGAGGCGAAAGGCAGAAGAGGAAGGATGGAGCTTGACAGTTGTCAGGAATCAACTATCACAAACAGAGTCAGTCCTGTTGGAGTTCCAGCGATTGCTCTAGTTGCTGATTATTATTCCGTTTCTTTGTGAAAGAAAAGTATGGTGAAACTAAATACCTTTCGAAAATAAGGTGGGTGAAAACAACTACATGCTTATATAAAATTCATGCTAATACCTGTATCTAATAAGAGGATTGAATTCGAAATGTAAAAACATTAAAAAATGAATATAGGAAACATTTGAGACTGAAAGTAAATTAGAATTCTCTGTGAAGGAGGGTAAGATGATGTGGGAAATGCTATGGAATGATATACACAGGTAATTAAAGCTCCGGTTTCTTTATAAAGAATTATTTTATGGGTTGTACCAAGCTGCATATGATATTACCTTCCAACAATCGTGTAATCAGATTTAATTCTGAATAGCCTAATTTGTCAGCTTAAATTATCCAGCTTTAAAATTGAATTTAAATAATTTAGTATTGAATATGTATAAACATTAAGGGAGAAAAGAGTAGCTAATTATTTCTCCACCAAGAAATTAAGCTGCCGGATTTCTAAAGGCTCTGCAAATTCTCCATTGACCAAAATGACAATATTCAAGTTGGAAATAGAAATGTATTTTTAACATCACTAAGATGGAGAGATCAATTTCAAAAACAGCTTGGCAGTTCTTCTGACTATCTCAGACGTGCATGAGTCATGCTCTGCACCGAACAGCTTAAATAATGCGATCATTCACAATGGTATTATCAGCAATCTTGTGATTTAGGTGCCATTTATGGATTATAATGTTTTCTGAAAAAAATGCACTACAAATGTACTCCTTTGTAAAAGGAAAAGAAGTATTAATGCTGGATAAATATCTGTATACCTAAGACTGTTTAGGATCTATTACATGCAGTGGAAGGAAAAACTATTTTTTTGCATAAATTCTATTTTGTGTTTTTACTGTCAGTCATATTAAGTTTTACATAAATTTTTAAATAAATGTATCTTGGTAATGCTCATTACAATTCTCTGTGTTTTTCATTTTAGTAGATACTTATGGAAATATTTCTTTTTCTAAATAAAAAATCTCCAGCCCTGGCCAAAAACTGCCAAAAAAAAAAAAGAAAGAAAGAAAAAGAAAAAGAAAAGGGCGGCGCCTGTGGCTCAAAGGAGCAGGGCGCCAGCCCCATATGCTGGAGGTGGCAGGTTCAAACCCAGCCCCAGCCAAAAACTGCAAAATAAAAAATCTCAGAGGGAAAAATTTTTAAATTATGGGAAACTTAAAAATGCATATCAAAATAAGATACTTTTATTTTGAAGAGAACCCAGGATGTTGTAATACTATAGAGCGTTAGCATATACTTACAAAAATTAAATATCCAAGATACAATTTAAGACAATGATTCATAAAACTCTACTTAAATAACTTGCCTGAGATCAACAGCTAATTAACTGCAAAATCAGACTTCTACCCTCAAAACAGTAACTCTAAGATGTCATTACAATCAAGGGACTGATGTCTGTCAACCCTTGAAGAGACACAATGTCTACCGGGGGAAAAAAATCTAATTAGAAATGTGAATTTTCCTATGCAATTGGTGATTATCTTAAAATTATAGAGAATAAGCTTACATAGACAGAAGTCACAGTACATAAAACACTGATTACCAAGAAATACCCTAGAAATAAAGCTCCAGCAACATTTTTTTCTCTAAAGAAATATCCTCTAGTTTGTGGAGCAGGATGGATATCGCACTGGGTTTCCCAATGTGTGTGTCAAATATCCCTTCTTCTCACAAAACATTTTGCTTTCTTTCATATGATTTTATGTTTACCAGGTGTTTCCGTGGTGACTATTTTTGGTTTCAGCTGACAAAACATCTGACTAATAGTGACTTGAAGCATAAAGATATTTATTGTTATTTTAACAAATGTGGTGCAAATAAATGCTATTTATGCAGATGCTGAACCTGTATTTGAGGAGGTAGACTCTTTTCATATGACCGCCCTGCCATCTTATCATATGATGTGCTTGTGCTGTTCCCTCAGTTTTACAGGATGGTGACCACAGCTCCACATACACACTCAAAAAATAATAAAATGGAAGAAGCAATGGCAGATGGCCTGTTTCATCAATAAATCAAAAAGTTTCTCAGAACCCCATAGTCCCTAGACTTTTATTGGTAACTTATTGGTTACATTTGGGACACATGACCATCTTTAACCCAAGAGAGAGAAGGCAGGCCATAAAGGTTGGAATCAGCAAGAGGGACTGGGTTATAATTAGAAGTCGTGTTACTCAACCAATGGAAGAAATTGCACCCAGGAATAGTTGATCATCAATTTTTCCTTAAGGAATGGTGAGAAGAGGAAGGTTACACCAATGCCTAGAAAGGATTATCTTTTAGTTAAAACATTAGCCTTCTATACCCACATTTATATGTCTTGTTTAAATTTTACGTATGTAAATACATCAGTCATAAAAGTGACCATAGATAAATAAGCAGAGAAAGTCCAATTTCTGTACTGTGCAGCCAAGCACCAATGTGAGGAGCAGTAACTCTAATCAGAGCTGACTCTGGATCCTTTCCCAAAGAAAAAAATCCAGAATTCTTCAACTTCACGGTTCATATAATCAGTGTACTGGGTTTTAGAGTGGAGTAATTATCATTACTCTTCCCTTCATATAAGTTTTGAGCAAAGTGAGAAACAGATACAGTTTTCAAACTAAGATATTTGTTTCAGGCTGGACTCATGCAGCTTTCATTGGAGGCTGAGTTTTTGTCTTTCTATGACCTCTCTTTATTTGTAATCCACAAACATTTATGGATTCAGTTGAATGAAAGTTAAAGGGGAGGAGAAAAAGACAGAGAAAAAGACATCAATAGGGCAAAAGATTGGGGGAGACTGAGGGATGGGGGAGAGACGCAAAGGAGAGAAAGGGAGAGAGAGAGAACTCAACTTGGCTTAACTGGGATATTGGACATCTTGGAGAGTCTGATGCCTTTGAGGAGAGTCTCCCTCTGTCATTTGAGCAATTCGTCAGAATGCATGTCTATGTGAAGAGTTTTTTCCCTACCACCAGACCTGAATTACCTGGGCATTTGCTTTTCTAGACCCCCTTCTGACTGAGGCACATGTATTAAACCTGGACTCCAATAATCAGATGCCCCCTCCAGACACTGAATCGGAGCTAAGGAGAGTTTAGGCAGTGTACAATCCACACCAGCAGTGACTGTGGCAATAGCAAACCCTGTTTCTGGAGCAGGGACAGCTTGTGGTGCCAGGACCGGGATTTGATGTTGAGTGCCAGTGCTGGCCGCAGCTGCAGCTGTCCAACTCACTTTTCCTTGGAGAAGGAAGCAGTGTGCTCACCAAACTGGCAGTCACGTAATGTTGGATAGGGGAATGTTTGCTACCGACTGTCCCTTGTATGAGTCTGATTAAGCTACATTATTACTGTGTTTACCCAAGAAACCAAGATCTCAGGGGCTAAAAACAATAACCATTTATTTCTTGATACTCAACCCTTAGCCACAGCTCCTATATGGGACATGCTGAGCCAAGTGAGAAAGAAAAGAGAGATGGTGGGATCATGTCTTGTCTTTAATGCCTCGTCTCAGAAGCAGCATTCAAAAATTCCACTTACATTTCATTGCCCTCAACAAAAAGCTTGACGTTAATGAGGTGGAGACCATGTGTTTTGTTTGTTCTTCCGTTTGTGTGTGTGTATTTTTTAACTTGGTTCTCCAAGATGTTTTTGGCAATACTGTGAAGTATACATTATGTTTGCAGTAAAACGCTATTCTGCTTATATTAGCAAGAGTTCACTCCTGTTGCGTACAACTTGACTGAAGACTACCCACAGGACACGGGCACCAATCCTGGGCTCTGGTCTCTAGATATATGTGAACAGGGGCCGTGAGAAACAGAGTACAAGAGGGTGGATCACTGGCAAAAAAATGTCCTCTGATTCTTCAGTATAGCACGTGGTGGTTCAGAACTGGACTGTGCAGCCACAATGCCTTAGCTAGACTCTTGGTCCCTCCATTCTGACTCCCTTATTTATTACCCTCACAACCTCGATGTGACTACCCACCTATCTGTGCCCCAGTTTCCTCATCTGCGTAAGAGAATAAGAAGGTCCTTACTTCCCAGTGCTGCTTTGGAGATTAAATAATTTAATATATGGATGTAGAACAATATGCAACCCATAATAAACACTTAGTTTAAAAATGATTGCCCTTATTCTCCAGAAATGGGCTGGAGAGAGTTATTAGCCTCTATTTTATGAGATATGATGGAAATCCAGGAAAATACAGAAAATGTCTCTCTTCCCAGAGTGAATTAGGAATTCAGAGTCAAATGAGGCCAATGTGAGTTTGAGTAATTACTTTAGATCACAGCTCATGGAAGTTAAACGAGTTTAGACTGTAGCTGCATTTGCTCATAGGCCTCTCCAGTGGTGTGGATAACCAGCCATCTAAAAACACAGCAGGGTCTTCAGGATAAGTTTCCACACGTACGTGATGCCCACAGATATCCTCTGGCTGGAGTAGATTTGGTGGAGGAATTATTTTTCTGGACAGAACTTAGTGCCCCTCCGTAAGGAATGGCTGAGACATTGCCTTGCTGCTGTCCATCTATGAGTTTAACAACAACACCAGTGAAGAACAAATTATATTCTGAACCATTCCACAGTCCATTGTGCTGACGGCACCCATGGCTCAAGTAATGACCCTTGCATAGGGACTTAGTGTTGTCACTTGGGGCCAACATATTAAATTCCACCCAACACACATACTCCAGCCACAGAGAGAAAACAGAAAGGAGGGACACTTGCTATCATTTGGGACACTTTTGAACGTTCTTTTCACAGTTTGACAATGGGCTTTAGAACGAGAGCATCAGAAGGAAAAGGAAAAAGATGGACGCCACCCAGTAGCACTTAAAATCCCTGAATAGAAGAACCTCGGCTGACTGTATTTTAAAATAACATAAAATAACTACATTAAAGAGACAAGTAATTATATATATCTTCCATTTTCATTCACTACAACTGGGAATCAAATGAAGTTGTATTATACAGTAAAAGGGGAAAAACTGATGATAGAATAAATCAGATGCTTAAAATTGGAGATATAAGGGAAGTAAAAAGTAATAAATTTATTAAAACAGCACAGAGCTATTGTTATAAATTATTAGACTGCTAAATGAACTGTTGATTATACAAAATGTGTAATTTTGGAGAATTAAAATAATAAAAAATAACATTTGCCTTTTCCTGACTTCTGTCTAGAAATTTAAGTTATTCTTATGAAGTAGGTTTTTTAAATGAGCTTTGAGGTTTTAAGGGAAAGAAGACAAAAATACCTAGATGGAATAAAGCAGATAAAATTTGTGCCCCAGTTTCCTCATCTTCAGAGGTAGTCCACAAATTTTTACTTACATTATGCTAACATATTTAATTACTTAAAAATCCCTACATGTATAAAAATAAGATCATGCTGAATTTCTGGGAAGGTCCATTTATGGAAACAGCTCCTACCAGATTTGCCTTTGGGGGCAAAGCAGTAGCCACCTTTTTGCTTGTAGGTAGCAAGAAAAAAGTAGGGTGATAAAATGGATTATTTATTGAATTATGAAAATGAATAAGGCATATGGCAAGGTGCTTTAATTATGTTTTCTTACACAAGCCACACAAGTTACTATGAGCAGAGTAAAGAACTGTCTTTACTTCTGGGAAATCTCAGGTATAGGACAGTAAAGGGATTTTTCCAGTGTCACGGTGATTGCACAAGGCAGAGTTAGACTAGATGGCAT
The DNA here is from genome assembly GCA_963574575.1 of Galagoides demidoff. Lineage (NCBI taxonomy): Eukaryota > Metazoa > Chordata > Mammalia > Primates > Galagidae > Galagoides > Galagoides demidoff. The sequence continues at coordinate 14,193 of CAUYQV010066770.1, forward strand.
TCATCATCATATGTTGGATCAAGAATTTAAAATCTACAATTACACAATCTACACATACTGGCTTTCTGGAAACTAAAAGTTATATGAGATAGAATAGATGTTCCAACAATATGTCTTCTAAGTCATGAGAGACCATAGGCAAATAGTCAGCCAGACTTGAACCTCCTCCAAGAATCCCTGCCAGCCACACTAACTACGTGCACTGGTGCCGTCTGGCTGTGCGGCAAAGCTTGTCCACCACAGCTCATTCCTATTTCTGTCTATGGGTATGTTTACAACTTGAAAAATGTTAGCACATTTTATACTGAGAAAATGTATTTAAATTTGTTTTCTACAGCTTTATTTGGGTATAATTGATATACAAAGAATTGTATGTTTTAATATATACAATGTGATGCATTTAAACATACGTGACATCTGTGACACCATCTCCACACTGAAGGTAAAAGACATATTTAATTCCTCCAAGAGTTTCCTTCTGTCCTTTGATATTTGTTTTGTTTTCTTTTTGTTGTGAAGAAATCTGTGATAGACCTTCTTAACAAATTTGAAATGTTGTCTACAGCCATACCACCCTGAACATGCCCCATCTTGTCTGAAATGCACAGTACCATATGGTTAATTAGAGGCACTGTGTTGTATAGAAGTTCTCTAGAATTTAGCTAGTATAACTGAAACTGTAAACTATGTGAATAACCACTCTGCATCTTCCCCACCCTTCAGCTCCTGGAAAGCACTATTATATTATCTAGTTCTATGAGTTTGACGATTTTAGATATATCATATAAGTGGTTCCATGCAGTATTCATGTTTTCTTTCTTTCTTTTTTTGGCTGGGGCCGGATTTTGAACCCACCACCTCTGATATATGGGGCCGACACCCTACTCCTTGAGCCACAGGTGCCACCCTTCCATGTAGTATTTAAAATGTAACTCTTGACATATTAATTCTGGGCTATGGAGAACATCTTTCTCCCTCAGTGTTTCAAGAATCATAGAAACACAATTTATTCTTACATCCAGCAATAATGTTTCCTCAAAATTCATAAATGACTTTGAAAATTGCATATAATGGACTTGAATTCATGGAGTAATCAATCTGGAAGTTTCAGGTACTTTCAAGATGAATATAGTCATACAAGCAATTTTTTAAAATTTTATAATTTTAAAAATGGAACTGTTCTTATGAAAACTTCACACAATTCAGGACTAGTGAGAAGGCCACTTGCTATTACCTCTGCAGCACATTTATTCTTGACGACCATGACTGTTACTGACTGTTATCATTTAAGCATATTTCTTCCCAAATGTTTATACTCATTATAGGTCTGTCAAGTTCTCAAACTTGTTACTTAGTTTGCCAGAAATATACAAAGGTAATATTTCATAACCTTGGTATATCAGTAGTTATTTCATAGTTGCATTCGTGTGGCTGTGTCTTGCTGACTGGCATTCATTATTGTTGCCGCATGTTTTTGTGTGCCGTTGAGAGAATGTCAGAGCTTGACTAGAGCAATAAACAAGCATTAAATTTCTTTTCAAACTTGGCAAGAGTGGAAGTGAAGTTGGGGACATGCTAGTCCAAGTTTATAGAAATAATTCCATGAAGAAAATGACAGGTTACCAATGGGTTAACCCTTTCTCTAAGGGGAGAGAATGGGTCACTAATGAAGAGAGGTAAGGGCAGCCAGTAACAAGGAGAACAAACAAAAACATTGCAGCAATTTATGAATTGTTGACTGACTATGAGAAACATAGCAGAGCAAGTAAACATCAACAGAGAGATAACTAGGAAAATCTTCACTGAAAATCTTGGCATGAGAAAGGTGTGGCTCTTGCATCACGACAATGCACCAGCTAACACGGCACTGTCTGTGAGTGAGGTTTTAGCCAATAAACATTTAACTATATTGAAACAACCTCCCTACTCACCTGGTCTGACTGTCAGTGACTTTTTTCTTTACCTGAAGATAAAGTAAATATTTTTAAAAAAGACATTTTGAAGACATTTAGGACATCAATATTGAAAAAAGACATTTTGAAGCCATTTAGGACATCAAGGGTATCATGAGGGCAGTTTTGAGGGCCATTCCAGCAGAAGAGTTTCAACATTGTTTTGAAGTGTGGACTAGGTGCTGACACTCAGTGACACTCAGAGATGAGGTATGTAGCATTTTTTTATAGAGCAAGTTCACAGACTTAATTGTCAGACTTTGTACATTTATGTTATATATATATGTGGATATATGCATATATGTATATGTGTGTGTACGAGCACACAATTACACTTATAGTTACATTCAGTTTCATCTGTGAGACAGGGATGGAACCACATTGAATGTATTCTGCCACCAGCCTTTCACTCAGCGTGAAGATTTTTCATGTCAATCATACGTTTCTGACTTACTCTTTTAATTGCTGCATCACCTTTCCGTATTAGAGGTCTTCACTATTACCAAATGCTACAGGGAACACCTTTGGGATAATTCCTCCCTAAATTAGATTTCTGAAATTGGAATTATTTGTTATGCAACTAACATATTATGCTTCAAAAGATAAAGGTACCCTGAGTAGCACCCGTTCACTTTAAAAATCATCACTGTGTGTATTAACAATCTGTTCCCACTTTGTAGAGGAGAAAAACAATTCAATCTACGATGCATTAATTTGAAATATAGCATTTCTTTGTGAGGTTGACTTTATTTTCATATTTCATTGGCCAGGAAGTATTTCTTTTTTCTGGGAAATAACTCTTGTCCTTAATTGACCATTTAAAATGTGTAGTGTTTTTCTTTTGTTTACTGGTATATGACCATATTCATGTTATTAAATATTAATGTTTTCCCTTAGAATTGAGAATATTTCCCCCCAGACCATCAATTGCCTTTTACCTTGGCAATTTACCATGGCATTTAAATGCCCTGTCTTTTTGATGAAGCAGCACTGCGCTGGGCATATTTGGCCTTCTATATGCAGAAAAAGGCAACACGCTTTTTCCTTAAGACTCCTTCAGATGTTGGTGCACTTCTCCAAATCTGCCTCTGTTAATAAGTGACTTGGTTATAGTGTCTGGCAAATCAACCCATGGGAAATTCAATTACAGCAACCTCTAGAGATGATGTTAGTGAAAGTGTTTGAAAGCCCCAGTGGAGTCACTGGTGGTCTCATCTATTCCAAAGCTCTTCCTTGGTGGGGTCTCTAAGCTAATGGCCTAAGGGCACTGATAGTAGAAGACTATTCTTTCTGGGGAAAGGAGGAGTGCATTTTACAATCTTTTTGCATAGTTTCAGACCCTTTAACCACGTTAGCCTTCACAAATCACTGTTTCTCATATTACTTCCTACTAATACTCTAATAATTCTCTGCTGTTTATAGGACACAAAAACACATTGCAATTTCAGGCTCTGCACAGTCTGGTCCTCCTCTGTTTGCCTTACCTTACTTATCGTTCCTCATTGCCTTTGACATAATAATAAATCTGTACTCCACATGGGCTTGGAATTTTATTCTCCTTGATCTACTCATTTGTACTCTTGGCTCTTAAGATCTAGCAAAAAATATTTACCATAATAATAATCAAGACTTTATATTAAAGGCAATAAGGGGATACTGAGATATTTGCTTTGCTTCATCAAGAGGGAATATATTTTTAAAAGCTCTATACTGTGTCTTTCTTAGACCCTGATTCTCTTTTATCAGTCAGTAAACAAAACACACATAACTGTTTGAAAAGATAACGCTCACATTAACAATTCCACAAACAAATTATTTTCATTAGATCTGAATTACAAACTAGAAAAGATAAAGTACAAACAGAAAGTTATGAATGTTTTTCTCACCATAATTCTTCTTGTGGGTGTTTACATTGCAGTAATATAAATGAAATTTAATTTATTGAGTGGTAGGATAATATAACAAAAGTAGTTCATTGACAAGAATAGGTGAAGTTTTGTTAAATCTTAATATATGAACATATTTAATAATTTCCTGAAGTTTTTAATATTGAAAATTCGAACAATATAACTAGAAAGTGGGTATGATAGCTTATTCAGATTAATTAAATTTTAATTTTCTTTAATATTCATGTGTGTATAATGGATTTGCTTTATATTATTGGAAGCCAGGTTTAAAAGAATTATATCAAGTAATGCCTATGTGTGCACATTAAAAGCTCTATAAATGTCTGCAAAAGCCTCATATTTATATTTTATTTTACTAAGAATTGAAATATATATTTTGAATGAATGGACACTACTCATTAGTTTCAACTCTGGCTTTCTGTTATAGCAATCACTTGGGGTTCTAAATTTGGCTTAATCTTCATGACACCTGGCAATGAAATAACATGCTGAAAAAAATTGAAACAGAAGTTTAAACATATATAAATACTTTTTGATAATATTACCCAGAGTGTATGCGTATTACAGAGAGACAGAGTGTGTGTAGACTATATACCTGTATTTTTTCCTAACTGAAAACTTGAAATCACCAAATCTTGGCACTGTTTCCTTTCTCTTTCACTTAAATCTTGGTCCCCTGATGCAAATATCACTTAGACTTCTTTATTCCTATGTGTAGTGAAATGTCAGACGCCACTGCCTCTCACTATTTGCTCTTCATCAGTAATCTTGAGATATGGGGTACTTTCTTCTTAAGAGTTAGGTAGTACATTTTTAAAACACCCATAAAAGAGATACCTCTTGTTTCAAGGTCTCAAGAAACAAATGTATATGTTATGTAAAAACAATACTGCAGCTGGGTGTGGCAGCTCACCCGGATAACCCTCGCACTCTGGGAGGCCAAGGCAGGAGGATCGTCTGAGCAAGAATGCGACCACATTTCTACCAAAAAAAGAAAAATTAGCCAGGCACAGTGGCGTGCACATGTAATCCCTGTCCCTTGCAAGGCAGAGAGAGGAGGATCACTTGAACCTGGGAGGTTTAGGCTGCAGTGAGTGATGATGACTCCAGCACAGGGTGATGAGTGAGACTTTGTCTGAAAACAACCCCTAAATTCCTATTTTTTACATTTTCTGATTTGTAGCTGAGGATGTGATCCGTCTCAGAGATTGATCCCATGTCGTAGGTGAGAATATATATTCAATTGTTTGGGGGTAGAATGTTCTATAAATGTCTATTAGGGCCATTTGTCTAGAGTTCTGTTTGGGTTCACTGATTCTTTATTTTCTGTTGGGAGGATCTGCCCAGTTCTATTGTTGAGGTGTTGAAATCCCCAGCAATTTTAGTGTTGCTTACTTTCCGTTGTTTTGTGCAAGTAAAGTTTGCTTTAAGAATCTGGGTGCTCCTGTGTGGGCTGCATACATTTTTATGAGTGTTAAGTCTTGTTGGATTATTCCTTTCGCCATTATAGAGTAACTATCTATGTCTTCCTTTACTTTTGTTGGTTTAAAGCCCATGGTTTCTGGTATGAGAATGACTATACCTTCTTTCTTTTGGTCTTGATTTGCATGGAATATAGCTTTCCAACCTCTTTGATCTTGAGTCTAAATGAGCCCTGGTGGGTTAGATGTATTTCCTTGGGACAACAGATACTTGGCTTATATTTTTTTAATCCATTCAGCCAGGCTATGTCTCTTCAGTGGGGAATTCAAGCCATGCATCTTTATTGAAAGTACAGATACAAATGGTGGACTTTTGTTCATTTGTTGGGCAGACCTTTATTGCTTGTTTTACCTCTAGAGTCACTGTGGCACCTTGGCTCTGATCTTTAGCTTTTGGGTGATTTTACATTGGTAGCTGTCTGTTCTACTGTTCCATGTGTAATGCAGCTTTGAGTACTTCCTACACAAATTCCCCCCTCCAAAAAAATACTAACTCATGATGGATAAAAGACTTAAACCTGTGGCAGGAAACTAAAGTATCCTAGAGGAAGAAAATGTTGGGAGAGATATCAGCCTAGGCCAATGATTCGTGAAAAGACCCCAAAAGCAAACACAACAATAAAAATAAATAAATGTGACCTCAGGAAATTAAAAAAAAACAAACAAATGAACTTCCAAATAGCTAAGGATACCAGTCCAAAGAGCAAACAGCCCACAGAATGGGACAAAGTATTTGCATTCCATACATCTAGTAAAGGACAAACAACCAGAATATACAAAGAACTCAAGCAAATCAGCAAGAAGGACCCAAAAAGGGGGCAAAAGACATGAACAGAAACTTTTCAAAGGAAGATATACTAATGGCCAACAAACTCATGAGAAAATGCCCAACATCTCTAATCATTAGGGAAATACACAACATGGCTCATATTAAAAAGTCTCAGCCCAGCAGATACTGGGGTGGACGCAGAGAGAAAGGATTGCTTATACACTGTTGATGGAATTGCAAATTGTACGGATGGAAAATTGTCTGGAAAGACTTCAAAGAACTTAAAGTAGACCTACCATTTGATCCTGCAATCCCACTGCTGGGTAGATACCCAAAAGAAAAAATGTCAATTTATAAAAAGAACTCCCACACTTAAATGTTTATAGCATCATAATTCATAATTGTAAAGACATAAAATAACCCAAGTGCCCACTGATATATGAATGGATTAATAAAATGTGGCATATGCAAACAATAAAATGTGGTACCATTCAGTGTAAAAAAAATTGGTGATATAGTATCTTTTGTGACAACCTGGATGGAATTTGAAACCATTCTTCTTAGTAAAATATTGTAAGAATTGAGAAACAAACACATATACTTAATACCAAGAGGAATGAATCAGCCAACACTTAAAGCACACATCTGGGAGTAAATCTCAGTGAAAATCAAGCTACGGGGAGGGGTGAGGAGAGGCTGGGTAAATTCCCCCCACTGGTACGTGCACACTATGTGGATTGGGGCACACTTACCACTTTGATTCATCTGTACAAAAAGCAAAGTATGTAAACAAAACATATGAATTCCCAATATTCTGAAATTAAAAGAAAATACCACATTCTACAAATAGTAAGAGAAGATTATAATTAGAATCTAAGATGAAACTATTTCTAATTTTTTTGTCATAAATCACAATATGATTTAATATCCTAAGATATGTTACTCCATTTTGCTAGTTTATTTAACCTGCACTAACAGAGTATGACCATGAAATGGTATAGAGCTAGTATTTAAAACAGTATTAATTCTCTTTACTTGAAGTTTATTATTTGAGTCACTTATGTATTATGGTGCCTTCTGGTTAGAATAAATCATGAGCTACAATTTCTGATACCAAATATCTTCTACTATAAGATGTGGAGGCAGACATATGAGAAAATAAATTTATCTTAAAATGGTGTTGCTTTCTTTATAATAAATTATTTTATAATGTATTACAGTTAAAAATAGTAATATTTGGGACATACATGTGTTACAGAAGAATATATACTATACTTTTTATTCTTTCTGCGTTTTAGAATTTAATTAGAATTACCTGAAACCTTTAAGTAAATGTGAAGTAAAAACTACCTCTAAAATGTTTTAATAATTATCTAAATCCATTTTTTGATAACAATTAGATAAGAATAAATATAGATATCTTTCATATGCACGGTGCCAGGAAGTTCCTTTTTTTTAGGAAGTTTATTTTTCACTCCCCTTGCTGAGGAAATTATTTGAGGGAAGCTCTAATGCAACAAGGGTGGGGGGTGTCATTATTATGGAAAATATGGAAGGATTTACATCAAGAAGGTATGCGGCTGGGTCTTTTTTTTTTTTTAGTTTAATGTTGTACAACTTTTATTTTTTATTTTTTTTATTAATTGACAGCTGTATACATTAATGCAAACATGGGGTACATTGTACTGTTTCGATATACAATTTGAAATACTTTCATCAAGCTGGTTAACATAAATTTCATGTCATTTGCTTAGTCATTGTATCAAAACATTTATATTCTAGTTCTAGAAAAGTTCACTTGTACCCTTGTTAAACAGATATATAGGTGATCTTTCTGGTCACCCACCCACCACCCAACCGCCCTTCTCCCCTCCCCTTCCCCACCCCCTCCCCATATTCTTGGGCTAGAATTAAGTTGTATCTTTTGTTTGAGAGCTATAGATTAGTTTCATAAAAGGGCTGTGTACATTGGATACTTTTTCTTCCATTTCTGAGATACTTTGCTAAGAAGGACATTTTCCAGTTCCATCCACATAAACATGAAGGAGGTAAAGTCTCCGTTTTTCTTTAGGGCTGCATAGTATTCCATGGTGTACATATACCACAGTTTATTGATCCATTCATGGATTGATGGACACTTGAGCTTCTTCCATGATCTGGCAATTATGAATTGGGCTGCAATAAACATTCTGATACAAACAGACTCCGGGACTCCCACATTGAGCTTTCTTCCTCAACAAACTTAAAGTCTTCTTAATTCCTGACCCTTTAACAATGCTGGAAATTTTCTTCATTACACTTTTCTCCTTATCCACTTACTCTCCTGGCTAGTCCACTCTGATTCTTCATCAGTGATATAGAGTGGACTACATCTTTGGAATTAGAAAAAAAATCACAATGCTTTGAGAAAAGTTATTCCACATAAGACATTTATTTCTAATATCTACAGGTACATGTACACGCACACACCGTCACCTACAAAATACTTTGCTAAATGTAAATGAGGAATACAGCTTGGTTTCCTATGTAATATATATAAAACTAGATCAGACATTTGACTCTTAAGCCAATTTGAAGAAAACTCACAAATTCTGGGCATAATTTTACGATTTAATTGGTCAGTTACTTGGCAATTGATCTTACATATCACTTATATTGGATTCTTCATATTGGTGAAAAGGTAGAAATGGTGCAAATTACAACAAATCATAACTATATTAAATTAGGAAAGTATTATTTATTCTTTAATAAATATAGAACCCAGGTTGATACTACTCTAGGTTCAAACCCTGAAGCAGTTATATCAGAGTCCAGCTTCTAGTGACTTTCATACAAACTAAGTGGTGAATACCTGTGGTTCTACCGAGTGGTATAATGTACTTAGGAGACTCAGGGGAGGAAGGTAGGGACCAAGGTGAGGAATCAAAAATTACCTGCTGTGTACAATATATACTATTCAGATGATGCTAAAAGATCTAATATGGGGAGGGGGTGGGGAAGGGGAGGGGAGAAGGGGAGTTGGGTGGTGGGAGGGTGGCCAGAAAGATCACCTATATATCTGTCTAACAAGGGTACAAGTGAACTTTTCTAGAACTTGAATATAAATGTTTTGATACAATGACTAAGCAAATGACATGAAATCTATGCTAACCAGCTTGATGAAAGTATTTCAAATTGTATATGGAAACAGTACAATGTACCCCATGTTTGCATTAATGTATACAGCTATCAATTAATAAAAAAAAAAAAAAAAGAATTTGGCCAGTCTTCTGTGTAACCCTCCCTCCCTCCCCTGTTCTCTCCCTCCTCTCCATTGGGGCTGACACCAGGGGGTGCCATTGACACAGATTACAACATAGTGTGTCCCTCACAACCGTGCATTGCCATGGTCCAGTTACTGCCTTTATAAAAAGGGATTTGAGTTTCTCCATGTGGCTTCAAAAAGGCAGATTAAAAACTAAAAGACCAGAAAACAAGGGTAGTGAGCTTTGGGCTTAAGATAAGGGCTATAGGATGGGCAGCTGTAAGACTCAGGTGTTTGGAAAGGAGTCTTGTAGAAGGGAGTCCATGCTTCTAAGACTGATAATAATGACAGCTTTTATGCTTTTATGACATTACTGGCCTGGTGGTATTTCATGTTTTTAACAAGTGTTCTTCTTAATTCCCACAACAACACTCCTGGGAAGGAACAATAATTATCTTTGTAGATGAAGAAACTGAAGCTGGGACAAGTTACATTACTCTCGTAAAGTCTCACACAGAGCAAATAAAAGAGCCAGCATTTGAGCTCAGGTCTCTCTGATTCCAAAATACAGGCTCTAAACCAGTACGCCACATCACTTCTTAACCAAATCCCATTTTCTTTGTGTATTCAATGGCTCAATTGTGGCTGAACTTGTTCTACAGATAAAATTAGATCTTGAACTTGTACACCGAAGGGTAAAATCACTTCTATGGAGCAGGGGTAGGTGACCTGGATTTGCCTTGTTCTCACTCCTCATCAATATCCGTATCTGGGACTCAGGGGTGAACCTGCGCACTGGGCTCCAGATGGGGACAGCTGCCCTACACATAGCGTATCCCTGTGGTCCCATTCTATCACTTCAGGCACCTAATGGATGAAAGATGTACAGAGGGTTATACGTTGATTTTGTCATTTCCCAATTTGTCCTCTCCAAAAATAACACCTTAGGGAGGCAAGAGGTGGCCTTCCAGAGCTGCTGGTGGGAGCTGAAAGGATACTTATTCAGTGCCCACTGTCACTTTGGGAGCACTGAGATAAGGGGAGAGACCAAGCCTTTATGTGTGTGTCCAGCAGCTGTGGCCCTCCCGTCGCTAGTGCTGTGTCTGCAGTGAAGACCACGGTGGGACCCTCGCTGAGGCTCTGTTAGTGCTAAAACAGATGTTCCTTCAGCACTCACGTCTTAGGTGGCCACTTTCACGGGGTGGAAAAGGATAATCTAAACCTTCCTGTTCTTGCCAAAATAACCATGTGTGGGTCTTTGTTCTGCACATCTCTGGAACACACAGATAGATTTCCAAGCAGTGGGAACCTCCTATCCTGTTCGGTCTTTGACAAACTCTTGTTCTGCCCATTTCACCCAGTTTCCTGCAATCCTGGCAGGAGGGCTCCAGTGGCTGGAGACTGTGAGAGCCTCCTTTGTGAGAGAGTATTCACAGGTAAAGCCGTCAAAGAAGGCAGTGAAGGGCACTGGCTTCAAGCCAATTACAGTGATGACAGGTCTTGCCTTGGCTGCCCAGGCTGAGAGGGTGCCTCCCTGCAGGTCTGTCTGGCTCCATGCCAGGGAAGAAAGTGGTGGATTACTGCCCATGGGCTGCACTTGGCTCTGCCTGGCCCTGAAGGGGGATGGCAGAGGACTGACTATTACTGCTTCAAAAACTTAGGGATTCTTATGTGCTTTAAGCTGATGGAGGAAAAAGCTGAAGCAGTAAAGCTAATCCTCCAAAGTGACCCCAACATGGAAGAAGAAATTTATATTTAAACCTTCCATTTTCTTTCTTCATGAATTTGGAGTGTTTGCTGCAGAAAGAGACAATGGAATGCCATGGATATAGAAAAGAGAGAGAAATAGAGTTATAGAGTTATCCAGAGAGTTATAGAGTTATCCATGTTATCTCCTTAACATGATAAAGGAGAAAAGTAAATGGACTTGGAGTGAGACCACTCACATTTGGGCTGCCCTCTGAGTGCCCGTGTGGCTCTTAGACAGCTTGGAGACGTGGGTCTCTGTGATCTCTTTGAGCTGTAAGATTAAGACTTTGGAGTTCTTGGTTATATAAACAGAATTTCTCCAAGACTGTAATTATCCCTATTATTAAGAACTATTTATTAAATAAGCACCATTATGCGATCTTCTGAAGATAAAAGCAAGAAGATACAGCCGTTAATAGGCTCGATAGCTGTGACATGGACCACCAGCTTAAGTAGTGAGTTCTAAAAATTCAACTAATTCATAACATGATTTCATAACATGAACTGAATGAGAAACAAAGAAGTTCATACCATGGAGTAGTGAGCAAGAGCTGTATTTTACAACAGGTGGAATCCAGCTCCTGACTTTAGGAGGGTACCTTCTCTTTTGGTTGCTTAAGAGCCCAAGCCACTGTGGGACTCTCTGGTGTGGGGCACAACCCGAGCATCTGCAGGGCACAGTACTGGCCCATTGCCACCGCAGCAGATATGAAGCTTGGTGGATCAAACAGAAGGAACACTTCTGGGGCTGATGATCAGAAATGCTGAGGACAAGGGCTGCACGGTCACACTTACTGGTGCAGATTTCCTTTTATGGATGGCCCGGGTCACCCTGGGGAGCCTAAGAATGTTTAAGTCACTTAACCATCACCTAGTGAGGAGTGGGATCAGGATTCAATACTAGGGCTAAGAGTTTTAACCACCATTCTGTATTACCTGCTCCAGATAGCTGCCAGCCTGGGCAGCTGTGACTGCCATTCCCAACCAAGGGACCTTGTCAACATTAGTGGTTCTGACATCAGGCACATTAGACTCACCCAGAGATCTTTGTAAGACGTTCCACGCCTGGCCCACTCCCAGGCTTAAGGAGACGCCCACACACCAGTACTTTTAAAAACTCCTTTGTAGGTGATTCTAAATGCAGTCAGAACATGAATCACTGATGTCTAGAATGAAAAGTGTCAGACTCTAAGTAAATCAACCTCAGCTTCAGGACTGCCTCTGGGGTAATGGTAGGGATCCATGGAAGCTTTGAACTGATTGGTCAATAGCTTGTGGAAGGGGATACAAATTTTTTAATCCTCCAAGGATAGATGAGGCTCTGGACACATGAACTCTTGTGTTGGTGAAAATTCCCTGCATGCAACAGGCTTCCAAAGGAACCCCCCTAGGAATTCATTCTGGTCTCACCTGGTTACATGGATGTTTGTTACAAGAAGATAGATTTAACTGTTTACATTGCTATTATGAATTAACTCTCTCCCCCTCCTCTCTGGTTTCCAGAAACAGACTCTCCCTACATTCCCCTTACTTCTTCCCTCTCTGCTAATGGGCCGCGAGGTGGGGTGACTTACCTGATGATGACCAAGGGAAATGAATCTGCGCGTAGCCGGGATCCTTCTTCTCCCTCTTCCCTCTGCCAGCCAGCTCCACCTCTAAAGCTGCCACATTAAGCTCTGTCTGACATCCACCAGGTCCCTCGTGGGAAGGCGTCAGCGTACCTTATTCCAGGCACAGAGCTAGCCCTGCCATACTTCCTTGCTGTTCTCACAAACCAAGGTTATACTTTGACTCCCCTTTCCTTATTCTTTATCTCTTTATTAACTTGGATGGGGAAAAAAGAGATTCGTATTGACTTCTTAAAAATCTTATTAATTCTTTTTTAAAATTTAAAAGACTTTTTGAGACAAAGTCTTACTTTGTCACCCAGGCTGGAGTGCAGTGGTGTTGACATAGCTTGCTGCAGCCTCCAAATCCTGGGTTCAAGTGATCCTCCTGCCTCAGCCTCTTAAGTAGCTGGGACTATCGGAACATGCCACCACAAGCAGCTAATTTTAAATATTTTTTAGTAGAGACAGGGTTTTGCCATTACCAGGCTGGTTTCAAACACCTGGCCTCAAGCCGTCCTCCCACCTCAGCCTCCCAAAGTGCTAGGATTACAGGCATGAGCCACTGCACCTGGCCTCAGTTCCTTTTAAAATTTTATTTTTTTCCCTAGTTGATTCTTCTTACAACAAAAGAAATAAGAAAATACTACAGATTCTCTCTCTATCCATACTATTCCACCATTATAGTACAATGCTCATTATAATGTATTAGCTTTTTTTTGAATAATAATCATCAACCCATTTGTAATCCATATGTCTCTACCGACAAATGACAACCAGAATTTCAGGATTAATTGCAAGAGCTATAAAGAACTTTTTGGAAATTTCCCTAAGAGCCTCCATGAATAGCATCAAGGATAAACAGTAACCCCAGGCTTCAGATGTCTCCAGTGCTATGTCAGGTTATGAAGCTTTATTTCCTAAATATAGGCCAAGAGGAATGGCGTTTCAGGACTTCCAGAGTCTGTATGACATGAGAAGCTCATTCTAGCAAAGAAAACCAGACCCTTGTCATCTGACACCAATGAGATGCCCTTCCCTGGGCTTATGGGGATCTGGAGGAGGAGCCTAACTAAGTAATATCATCATTATTCTGGAATCTCTCTGAAGCATGGCCGGTCACAGTGTGGCATTCCACAGGGCACGTGTCCCTCTTGGATCCTATCCAAAGGAGTAAGTTATCAGAAGGACCTCATTATAACATGGGCCCCAGGGACACTCAGTCGGCAGGCTTCAGGGCAGCTGGTGAAACCCTGGTGCTGGTCTGTTTAATCACTGCATGCCTGTTAATACAGTCAAGCCTCAGTTATGTAATCAACAGCCCTGTTTGCCATTCATCCATTCCTTGTTCCCTCATTGCCTCACTGAGTTTCTAACTTATTCACTGGACAACCCTGAGTGTCTGGCAAAATGAGTTCCTCTTGTCTGATACGCCTAATCCCAAGGATTTTCTCACAATTCATTGTTTTCCATCACCAGTACCTCTGCTCCGGGCCCTGCAGTTGGGTAACTGAAGTTGCTGACAGCGTTAGGATTCTGCTAATGGACTCAGTTCTCCCACAGTGGGTCTGACGCCAAGGCAATGTCACAGCAGTGAAAGGAAGAGTCCATCCGACCAGGCGCAGGTGGAAAGAGGCCTTCAGAAGCAGCCTCGAGGTTCTCACTGGCTTTAGACTGAAAACCATCTTGGCCCCGGCCACCAGTGTAAGCGAGTTAATGACAGCTTGCAAAGCACCAGGCTGACACAGAAAGCAGAGACAAGCGTGGCACCGGGCCTTGGACTCCAGAAGAGCCACCTCAGCACAGATTGTTTTTCTATGGTATTTGATGAGAACAAATGAAGTCAGAATTTTCCTTTGGTCCATGTTTATTCCTTTGGCATTGTTTATTTTCTTGTTATTATTCTGAACGGGGCTTCGAGCTCTGGCAGCATTTCTGTCCTAAAATTTTATTGTCCAAGGTTTATTTTTCAGCTGTTTTAAATCACATCTGATCGAGTGAGCTCTTTGTCCGGGCGCTTCACCTTACCTCAGTAGAAAGAAAGTTCATCCTTTAAAGGGCAGTATCGATCGTCCACAGCTTTAAATTTTCTATATTGAAGGGCAGGTTGCATTTTAAAAGCTGGTTTTCCTCATCAAAAAAGAGCGAGGGTAGAACTCCCAGCCCTGCTGGCATCTGGGTGGTGACCCAGCACTGTGTTTTGGACGATCGATCGCTACTCTGCCTTGCGTCAAGTTTTTGTTACATGTGGACTAATTCTTCGTCAATGGCGGTTTTGTCAACTGTGGTTTTGAAGCAATGAGGTTTTATACTTGTGCTTGAAATTTGAAAATATACAAGCTTTAAACATTTGCAAAGTTTAATTCAATCTTCTTTAACAAGCAGCCTGATTTGCTGTTATTCTTTCCCTCAGTCAGGGGATGTGTAGGGAGTGTAGCATTTATCTGCTGCCCTTCCGGAATATGCACAGAATATCGGCATGGAAAGATGAGCCCTTCAGCTCTGTGATGATTTGTGAAGAGCTCAAGTAATCTAGCAGGCCTTTTGCTGACACCTGTGAAAAGTAAGTGTGGGATAGTGTAGGGCAATGGCCAGGAGGCCACACTCCAGAGCTGGACTGCTCAAATCAAATCCCAGTTGCTTCCCTGTGGGTTTTCAATGGTGTGTACCTCCTAATCCCTGGGATCTGTTAAGATGACCTCGTTTGGAAAAAGGGTCTTTCCAAATGCAATTACATTAAGGATCTCTGAGATGAGACCACCCTGGGTTACCAGAGTGGGTCCTATATCCATTGACAGGTGTCCTTATAAGAGACAGAAGAGAAAGCACAGACTCAGAGAGAGAAGACCACGTGAAAACAAAGGCAGAGATGGGAGTGATGCTGCCACAGGCCAAGGAATGCTGGTGACACCAGAAGCTGAAGAGGCAAGGAAGGATTCTCCTTGAGAGCTTTTGGAGGATGCAGAGCCCTGGTAGTACCTTGATGTTGCATTTCTGTACCACGGAACTGTGAGAGATAAATGTTTTCAGTCATCCAGTTTGTGGTAATGTGTTGTGGCAGCCACTGGATACCAAATATACCACTTACCACGTGAATTACCTTGACCGAGTTATTGAACATTTATGAATTGGTCACCTGTAAGGACACCCAGGGTTGCTGTGAGCATACAATGCTTTAGCTTTGGACAGGTCCTAGCACCTAGCATGTGCCATAGGGGTTTTCCTACCACGGCTGCAGCAAATGCAGTAGAGCTTAGATTCACCCAGTCCCTACTGGTTAAAAGAGTCACACAGGACGCCTCTGGAAGAATCTGCCTAGGCTAATCTCAATGCCGTGATGATATTTTCCCAAACAGCTGAAGAATATGAAACCAGAGCAGAGTTCCCTGCAGGAACTATTGTTTAAATGCCTCTAAATCCAACTGGTTTGGGAGATGTGCGACTTTTGGAGGCTGATGTTCTAGGAGGACTTTAACAGTTTTTATATTAAGCTGGGTGCGGTGGCTCATGTCTATCATCCGAGCACTTGGGGAAGCTGAGGAGGGATGTCTGTAATCCTACCACTCTGTGAGGCAAAGCAGCTGGATGGCTTGAGCTCAGGAGTTCAAGACCAGCCTGAGCAAGATCCTGTCTTTACTAAAAATAGAAAAAACTAGATGGATTCTGTGGCAGGTGCCTATAGTCCCAGTTGCTAGGGAGGCTGAGGCAAGAGGATTGCCTGAGCCCATGAATTTGAAGTTGCTGTGAGCTGTGACACTGAGGCATTCTACCCAGGGCAACAGAGTGAGACGCTATCTCAAAAAACAAACAAATGAACAAAAACCAAAAAAAAACCAGTTTTATATTTAAAACCACGTGGAAGTTTCCTCAAACTGGGTGCTCTCTGTAAGTCTTGATCTACCTGTCTTGGCAGCTAGAAGGACCTGCCCCAGAGGGGAGGGACTGCTGCCTGTTTGCAAGAGAGCCCACAGAGAAGGCAGTTCTTAAGGGACCTGGGGGGATTGGTGCCTAGGAGGCTGCACTTTCTGGCCTCAAAGACCCCTTTGTACTCTTAGGAGCAATGTTTCTGTTTTGCCAGGAATCACAGGAAGGCACAGTTCTAAATTGTGAGTGTCCTCTAAGAAGAAATCATAGATGTCAATACCCACGTCTTAGTGGAAGACACAAAGTTTTAGAGGCAGAAGAGCTCTACAAAGCATTTTGACCAACTTTCCCATTTTATAGATGAGGGAAACGAGGCCGAGCCAGACACAACAGCTGACTCAAGTGTACAGAAGGAGCTGGCACCAGGAGCTCTGTCTCGGGTTCCTTACTGGGATGTTTGTTCTAAGGAGTAGAGCTGGGTGAGAATGACATCAGGGGCCAGTACAGACATTATGGCATGTGTCTATATGATGCCAGTTCCAGGGTTTGGTCTGGCACCACCCAAACCTGCATTTGATTCTGTTGCAGGGTGAGCCAACCTTTAGCTCATCCAGCATCGCCCTGACTTCCTCAGGCCGTCCAGTATACAGACCAGCTGGAGGTGTGTGAGAGTGAGAGATTCACCAGACATTATATTTCCGAGCATGTTTTCTAAAAACAATGATGACAATAAACATTCTGTTTGGGGAAAGCTGGGAAAATCAGAGCACTTTTCCTATGACAGTGCCTGATGTATGTGGGTGTGAAATGCGTGTTAGCTATTGCTATTTTTATTACTACTCGTATAACTACTCGCTATAACTTTGCTTTGGTCAAACTTGCCACTGTAAAATGAAGATAATAATAATGATCTACTGGATAGAAATTATGAGTAACTGCAGTAAACTCTGTAATCAGACAGCCTGGGTTCAAATTCCAGTTTTATCCTTACAGCCTGTGTGATCTTAGGTACATTATTTCATTTCCCTTGTCCTGATTTTATAGGATAAAGGCTGAAGTCCCCTTTCTCATCCATACAATCAGAATATCTGATTTTCCTCAATGTATAAAATTGGGATAACAGCAGTAGGTGCCTTATGGGGTTGTTGTGAAGATTAAGTGAAGTAACAGACATGAAGCTCTTACCCTGCCCTTGGCACATAGTTTGTGCTCAGTGGAGTGTTCATCACTGTATTACTCTGACTTTCCCCACAGGATGTTGGCAAAAATCAAATGGGAACCACATTCAGGAGCAGGGAGTGTAATCAACTGTTGGTTATCACCACCACCGTCATCGTCCAATGACTAGCTCTCCCCCACCATGGTTTACCCTTGCCTTTATTTCCAGCTAACAGTTATTGAGCAGGTGTGCTGTGAGAGGCAGTATGCAAAGGGTGTGTTCTTAGAACTGAGCTGGAGGCCAGGTAGATTTTCAAGAGTCATGAGGCAGCTTCTAAGGCCAGTCACTTAGGGTTAAATAAGTGCATTGAGGTGACCTGTCTATGGAAGAGTTGTGTGGCCCCCAGAATTTCCCCTCTTCTGGGAATGGGCCAAAGTCACAGGGTTTATTTTTGAGCGGCCATGTCTGTGTAACAGCCTGTTGCTTCCTGGCCAGCTCTATGGTGGGCCCCATCCATGTCCCCAGGATTTTTTAAATTGGATTTGGGGAAATAATATCAGCCCATGTCTGGCAATATAGCTGTGCAGTGTGAGGTGGGCATTCTGCAGCAGCCAGATTTCCTATTTCAGTCTCTTCAGTAAGAGAATAAAATTGGTGTGCAGAAAAAATAAAAGGAGTAAGTGCATGGAAGAGCCCAGGAACAAATGAAGCCCTGGACTCGGTGGTTGTCCTTCCCAAGCAATGTGAGATGGCCCTTATCCTTCTGATATGCACTGTTTTACCTAAAGATTTTGAACGGTGTTCCATTTATGTGCAAGCAAGAGATACTTCCTCTCCCTTCTAGAACAAGTCCAAGCACCTCCATTTCTACAAAAATTTTTCTGACCTCCTCCCCACCAAGCTGTATCTATGACACTGCACCTGCACCTCCCTCACCGTGGCCTGCCTCAGCTCCCCTGTAGCACCAAGCTTCCTGAGGGCACTGTCTGGGTCTTATTTATCCCAAAGTTTCATTATCTGACCCAGGGCTTGGGCTTTGCTTTTAAATGAATGCATGAGTGGTATAGAGGGCAGCCAGGTGGTAGGCCAGATTACCTCAGTGGTCTTTTTTAAACTAGAGATTCTCTGATGTGATCCTACGTTGTTTGTAAAGGGAGATTCTGAAGAAGCTCAATGGATGATTCCAGCACTCCTAAGTGCTGGACAGTCTATTTCCTAATATTCAAATTGTATTTCCTTATCTCTGTCTTTCCTCTTCCTTACACAGGGGTGTTCCTAGCACCTCTCTCATGGTTTGGAGTCTTGCCTTCCTAGGATCACTCTTATGTTCACGGAGGGGGGAAGGAGAGGCAAAGGAGGCAGGGAGACTTTGCAAGTGAGGGGCGACTTTGTGAAGAGTTAGGAGGAAACTCATGATGTGTATATGTGAGAGAGAAGTTGCCAGAAGAACTGAATTACAGGCTGGGAAGCTCAGGGGGCAGAGGGCTTGGTGTCTGATCAGTCACCTTGAGGAAACACCTACACTGACAACAAGCCAGAAGGGGTTAAGATGCTCTGTTCCTAGAGACCTAAGATTCCGTTCTTGTCCCCAAGTTTTCGGCTCTGTCCGAGGGAGTAGTCTTAGCGGTGAGAACCTGGCTTGGGTCTTGAGGTCATGGACAGCTCAGTGTATTTGCCTGCATGGAGAGAGGGAGGCAGCTTTGGCGATTCTGTGAAACCCCTCTGGAAGCTTCTACAGATTGTTCGGTGGCATCTGCTCTTTTTTTTTTTTTTGAGATAGAGCCTCAAGCTGTCCCCCTGGGTAGAGTGCCATGGCATCACAGCTCACAGCAACCTCTAACTCCTGGGCTCAAGCGCGTCTCCTGCCTCAGCCTCCCAAGTAGCTGGGACCACAGGCACCCACCACAATGCCCAGCTATTTTTTGGTTGCAGCCATCATTGTTGTTTGGTGGGCCTGGGCTGGATTCGAACCTGTCACCTTATATGTGGCTGGTGCATTAGCCACTTGAGCCATAGGCACCGAGCCGGCATCTGCTCTTTAACCCTGGAAGGCAAACGTGTTGATTTTTGCCCTTACCAACTGTTTCTCAGTTTTCCGTTGACCTCTGTTTTTTTTTCAAGAGAGGGACAAATAGGGAAAGAAATACTGTAATTTTAGTTCTTTCTCATTTGTCTTTCCATCGCCGTCACAGCGTTAGAAAGGGAAAATCTACCAGTGTGACGATCCCCTGACAGACTAGACACCAGGTCTGGCCTTGCCACCTGCAGCACATGTGCCCGTAGGAGCAAGGCCTTTCCCCCTCCCTCCTTGATGAAATGGCAGACAAAGTGAACACAGTCCATTTCGTGTCTGCACCCCAAACACTGGCCTGTGCTACCTACGGCAGTCGCGGTGCAGAGGAGCAGGAGCTCTGGGATCTGGCTGCCCGTGTCGGATTTCCAGCTGAGCCCATTTCTAGGCAAGTGCCTGAGCAATAATCTGACCTCTCAGACTCAGTCCACTGGTCTCTAAAGTGACATAATGACAGCACCTACTTCACGGAGGCCTCACGTGTTTTCTTACTGAATCCTTGCTCTGCCTCAGTGTCAAGGATTTAGCAAGTTATTATTACTACTTAATATGAATATGATTGTAAATAATAACCCAGCAGAAATCAATGTTACCTGCTCTGCACTGGCCAGACGACATGTAACAAGGAGAATTCCAGGTGGAGGTCAGGCATTTTCCTAAATGAATCTGGTGCTGTCATACACGGGATGTGAAGATTAAGAATGACCACTTCCAAACCAGTGAATTCCCTAGTGACTCTCTCTCTGCTGTGATTCATCTGTTGTGTCCTCCATTTTCAGTGGCCATGGTTGTTCCAAACCAGCCATGAATTAAGGGAACACTGCACCATGTTCCCTTAATATATTCCCAGTGCCACCCTACCCAAAGCATCTCCATTTCTACAAACCTAGGTGGTTGGCGGGACGATAGATGCTGCCCTCCTTGGCTAGCTAAACACTACAGACACCCTCATTTCTAAGGGGATGCAAGTGCCTCACCATACCATTTTGGTAATCAGAAAGAAGGCAGAAATAACTGAATTACCCTTCCGGACAAAATAATGGCTCTCTCATTGAGAGAGTTAAGAATCTGATTATTCTGCCCTCTGCCACCAGTATTTATTGCATGAGATTTCAGGAGATGAGGATAAAAAGCAGGTTTATAGAGACATCATAAGATTGTATAAATAAAGTAATATCTGGGACAGATACACCAAAGAAAACTGAACCCACAATGTCTAATTTCGCAGTCCGTACCCAGCCAGAACTCCCACTGGATTAAAGCACAGGCTGCATAATTATGTACACAAAATGCCTTTAAAGCCCTTCCATAAATTTGGAGGAAAAAACAATAGTCCGTTTGGAGCTATTAAGGCAAAATTCCTTATTATGGGTTTATAGGCACTTGCACAAGTGGTTCCCAAATACTCCTTTTTAATTTTTTAATTATAAATAAGAAAGAACAGATTCTACCCTTACAACATCCACTCCATTGCAGCCTCCAGGCACAGAGGACAGAGTCCTTAGAAAAAAGGCAGGCTTACTTCTAGGCCTCTAAGAGAGAAGCTATAGTCAGACAGAACCTTGATTACATTTAAATTCATCATATTTTTACTTTGAAAACCACATATTATTTAACATCCTAAATGCTTTACATTTGTTGAAAAATTCTTCTTGTATGTTAAGGCTTTTATCATACTCTCTTTCTTTCTTAATTTTTCTTTTCAAATAAGTGAAAGAATCAAAGTGAATGAGCAATACTATGTAAGTCATCTAGTTAATATGGAAATTCTGGGAATTATAGCTTTCCCTTTGTGATTGCCATCATTTCATTAAAATCAAGCAGTTTCTCCACGGAGGCAGAACAGTTCCTAGGGTGTGTGGTAAGAGGTAGTGTCTTGGTCCTGGCTGTAGGAGAGCTGAGTGCTGCTGCAACTCACAGTTGGGCAATGACTCAGGGATCTGGCTGGCAAGGGGGGAGGACGTGGCTATGGAGAGTTGCTGTGGAATAACTGGATCCCCAAACTAATATGCAATTGACTGAATCATCCCAGCTCCAACACCTGCCATTACTGAGAGTGACAGTGTGGAGATAGCCACGCAGGCTACGTGGACCCATTTGTCATTCATTTGAGTAGTCCTTCATTACAGTTCTTCCTCCTGCTGAACTCAGATCACATGACCTGGAAATGTATGACACGAAGGAGTTGGAGGGGGTTTGCCTTTGACTTCACAGCCCTTGAGAGATTGACTTGTCTTCCTATGAAATAGCTCTCAACTAAATTGACACCATAAGAGCTATATCTTTTCAAACATCATATAGTTGCATTTATAAAAAGTATTTGCAGGTATCATTTTATAAGTTTTTCCAATATGCATAGAGAAGGGTAGGGATTCTTACTCTCATTTTACCAAGGAAGAGTCTTTTCCCACTAACTGTGGGAAAAGAACTTGACCTCACTAGGGTGAAAGGAAGAAGACATTAAGACAAGAAAGTATATCATATTTTGACTATCAAACTAGAAAAAAATTATATCCATTACATATGCAGATCATCCAATTAACAAGATTTAATAATTAGGTAATGTTTTATACTGGCAGGGTCACACTGAGATGGAAATTCTCTTTCTGCTGGTGGGAGTACATGCACATCGATTAAGCCTTTCTGAAGAGCAATTATTTTTTTTTTATTAAATGATAGCTGCGTACATTAATGCAATCATGGGGTACAGTGTAGTGTTTTCATATATAATTTGAAATATTTTCATCAAACTGGTTAACATAGACTTTATGACATTTACTTAGTTATTGTGTTAAGACATTTATATTCTACTTTTAGAAAGATTCACTTGTACCCTTGTAAGACAAACCATGGAGGTGATCTGAAGAGCAATTTGTGAAGTATATCAGGGCCTTTAAAAGTATTCATACTTTTGGATGTAATAATTTTATTTCTGAGATTTCCTTCTGAGGAATTAACAAGAAATATGGACAAATTGTGCATAGAAAGATATTTCTTATAGTATTCTTTATAATAGTGAGAACTTGGAAATAACCTAAATATTTAACCACAGGAAATGGTTATGATACAATTACATAATGAAACATTATAGAGTCCCTAAAAATGATGTATTTAAAGAACTTTTAATGACACAAGAAAACATTCAGAATGTATTGTTAAGTGGAAAAAAGCAGGATAAAATACTTGCATCATAGTATGATCAAGGTTATATAAAAACACACATGTAAATCTATCCAAATTAAACTAGAAGAAAATATTACTTAGTTTACTTACCCAATGTCACAGAGCTGCCAAGCAGAGGAGCCAGAACCTAAACCCAGTTCTTCTGACACTGATCCCAATGTCTCCTCCCCTTACCACTGTGTCTCTCTGAAAACATTTAGTTTGAACAATACATTTTTAAGTTATTAGAAAACAAACCATTCATGGAATTAAACTAGAGTCTGTTACTACTTTGAATAGATCCAGGAATGCAAATAAGTCTGGGGTATCACTCAACTTCCACAGTCCTGCTAGTTGCTCCTACCACACCCACATTTGGAACACTGTAGGATGCTGAGCCCACTGGCAGAAGTTCCAAAATGTATTACCTGCACTAGATATGAAGACCCCTAACACAGAAGATGACTTGGAAAGGTTATTTTCCAGTAATTTCAAAAGTGAATTAAGCACCAAAATTACCAGGATGATTTTCTCAAAATACTGACTCAGATCCCATACCACAAGATTCTCTTTTAGCATGTCAGGGTGGAGTCCTGA
>CAUYQV010066772.1:0-19888 GCA_963574575.1 Galagoides demidoff
CAGCCGTTGTGAACCATAAACTGAGTCACCTTAGGCAAACAGCTGCCATAAGAAACAATAAGTTTCTATTACCTAGAAATACAGGTATTTCCCTCCAGCCACCTAGAGACCCCCCCACCCCGCACCTGTACCCATCCAAATTCTCCTTTACTAGTGAAATCCTCAACCACCAATGCAAATCCGCCTTTACTAATGAAATCACCAGCCACCAATCAAAAGTGTACTCGTACCCTTCTTCCCTTCTTGCTTTCTGTACCCCATAAAAACTTCCTCCACCCAGGGTTCAGGGCTCTTCCTCAGTGTGTACACCAGGAGAGTCCGGGCTCCCCAGGGCCTGAATAAAACTTACCTCTTGCTTTTTACATTGGAGTATGTCTTGGACTGTCAGTTGGGGCCACTTGGGGGAATTTTCAGGCACAACAGTGGCCCCTGGCTCCAGCTGGGCCTGTGACCAGAGAAGCAGGCAACAGTGTGGACTGAGTCTGGCGGGTGGGATTGTGAATCCCTGGCTCTAATTGTGCTGTTGGAGACCCTTGAATCCCTCTCTGTTGGGCAGGATTTGCACTGCCTGAGACAATTTGGTTGGAACCCATGTCTGGGGCTGTCCACTAGGGGACATTCTGAGGTTGACCTTCAAAGTCCTGTAGCAGAAAAGAACTGAAGGGTGGGGGCACCACAGCTGTTTGTATCTCTTCATAGTCAAGATTTAAACCTAATACTGTGGTTTCTTAGGATAGGGTAGAGGTTGGCTGATATCAAAACAGAGCTAGCTTGCACTGTCTCACCAAGTAGATCCTCAGAGTCTCCAGCTAAAACTCTGAAAGGGGCCTTTGTAAGGTTGTAGGAAATAAGCCACAATTACAAAACCTAGTGCTTTGATAAGGGACTACCTCTACTACCTGGGAACCCCAATTCAATCTCACCCTACCAGTTCTAATACCTAAACAGTGGAAAATAAACATGGTGCAGATACAACAGAAGAACTCTGGCAACATGAATAACCAGAGTAGATCAACCCCCCCACCAAGACATGACAAAGGAGATACAACTGAAGATGCCATGCATAGACAAATGGCAGCAATGTCAGAAATCGAATTCAGAATATGGATGGCAAATAAGACAAATAGAATGGAAGAAAAGATAGAAATTGAATTCCAAAGAATAGTTCTAAAGTTGTCTCAAGAAATTAATGAATTAAACGCCCAAGTCACCAAAGATATGGACATAATGAGAAAAGGAAAAGCAGAGCTCAAGGAAATGAAAAAGTTAGTTGAGGAGCTCCAAAATACAATAGAATCCCTCAGTAATAGAGTTGACCAGGCAGAAGAAAGGATCTCTGAAGATAAAACTTTTGAATGTTCCCAAACACTCAAAGAGGCAGACAAATGGAGAGCAAAAACTGATCATTCCCTGAGAGAGTTGTGGGATCACTCCAAAAGATCAAACATTCATCTTATAGGAATTCCTGAAGGAGTAGAGGATGGTCCTAAAGGTACAGATGCTCTACTCCAAGAGATTTTGTAGAGAATTTCCCAAGCATTGCAAGAGATACAGAACATCAGATAGCAGATAGTTTCAGGACCACAGCAAGACTCAATCCAAATAAAGCATCTCCTAGACACATTGTGATTGACTTTGCCAAAGTTAAGACAAAGAAGAAAATTCTGCAAGCAGCCAGACCTAGAAATGCATCACCTACAAAGGGAGAAATATCAGAATGACTGCGGATCTCTCAGCCAAAACATTTCAAGCCAGAAGAAGATGGTCATCCACCTTCAGTCTCTTAAAACAAAACAACTTCCAGCCCAGGATCCTCTATCCAGCTAAACTGAGTTTCATTTGTGATGGATAAATCAAATACTTTAATGACATAGACCTGTTGAAGAAATTTGCCATAACTAAACCAGTTCGCCAGGATATTCTCAGACCCATCCTCCACAATGACCAGTGCAATGCTTTACCTCCAAAGTGAACTCACCCAGAAATTTTTTAACAGAACCCAACTTCCACAGTGGTGAAAGGATTAAAAATTTCCACTGGATATCCAAAAATCATGACACACAAAACACAACCAGTCTTATCAATTCTCTCGATTAATGTAAATGGTTTAAATTGTCTTCTAAAGAAGCACAGACTGGCTGACTGGATACATATACTCAGACCGGATGTCTGCTGTATATAAGAATCTCACCTTACCTTAAAGCAGGCATCCTTAAACTACAGCCTGTGGGCCACATGCAGCCCACCTAGGACATTTATCTGGGCCTCCGGGTGTTTTTTGCTGCCACTGCCTGTCCTGCTTAGCAGCTGACTCATCCTGGGGCCCACAGTCCGGCCCTCCAACGGTCTGAGGGACAGTAAACTGGCCCCCTGGTTAAAAAGTTTGAAGACCCCTGCCTTAAAGGCTAAAAATAGACTCAGGGTGAAGGGATGGACTTGTATAATACAGGCAAATGGAAACCAGAAAAAAGCAGGGATTGCAATTTTAGTAGCAGATACAATTGGCTTTAAACCAACAAAGATAAAGGCTATACTGTTAATCTATAGTGATCAAAACAGCATGGTACTGGCACAAAAACAGAGTGGTAGACTTATGGAACAGAATAGAGAACCAAGAGATGAACCCAGCTACTTATCACCATCTGATCTTCAACAAGCCTATCAAAAATATTCAGTGGGGGAAAGACTCCCTATTTAACTAATGGTGCTGGGTGAACTGGCTGGCAACCTGTAGAAGACTGAAACTGGACCTCCACCTTTCACCATTAACAAAAATTGATTCTCACTGGATAAAAGATTTAAACTTAAGACATGAAACTATGGGAGGGGGGAGGGAGAAGGGAGGGGGGAATGAGTGGAGGGAGGGGGGATTGGAGGGATCATTTCTGAGGTTTTTCTTACAGGGGTACAAGTGAATCTTTCTAAGAGTAGAATGTGAACGTTTTAAAACAATAACTGAGAAAATGACATGAAGGCTGTGTTGACCAGTTTGATGGAAGTATTTCAGATTGCATGTGAAAACCCCACACTGTATCCCAGAAGTGCATTAATGTACATAGTTACCATTCAATAAAAAAAAAGAAGGCAAAAGAAATATATATATATTTAGAGACAGAGTCTCAGTTTGTCACCCTTGGTAGAATGCTGTGGTGTCACAGCTCACAGCAACCTCCACTTTTGGGCTTAGGTGATTCTCTTGCTTCAGCCTCCTGAGTAGCTGGGACTACAGGTGCCTGCCACAATGCCTGACTATTTTTTGTTGCAATTTGGCTGGGGCCAGGTTCGAACCCACCACCCTTGGTATATGGGGCCGGTGCTCTAATCACTGAGCCACAGGTGCCACCCTATGTAGAGAAAGATTTTAAATCTTGCTTAGGCTGGTCTTAAACTCCTTGCCTCAAGTGATCCTCCTGCCTTTGACTCCCAAAATGCTAGGATTATAGATGTGAGCTATTGCACTTAGTCACAAATGTCTACTTTTCAGTCCAAGACTGAGTTCTGGGTTTTCCCATAGTTGGGGGAAAGTTGGATTATGTAGTTTTCATATCTAGTATAAGTAAGCATATTGGACAAATGTTTTCCTAGAGTTGAACTCCAAAATTTATGTTGTGAATCTTTGGGGATGTTGGTCAACATAGTGGACATATCTTCAACAAAATCAGATCTTTTCTTTTTCTTTTTCTTTTTTTTTTTTTTTTTTTGAGACAGGGTCCCACTCTGTCTCTTGGGCTAGGCTGCAGTGGCCTCATTATAGTTCACAGCAACCCCAAACTCTTAGGCTCAAGCAATCCTCCTACCTCGGCCTCCTGAATATCTGGGACTACAGGCGTATACCACCATACCTGGCCAATTTTTCCTATTTTTAGTAGAGATAAGCTCTTGCTCAGGCTGGTCTCAAACTCCTGAGCTCATGTGATACTCCTGCCTTGGCCTCTCAGAATGCTTGGATTACAGGCATTAGCCACCATACTGGCCAAGATGTTCTTTATTTAACGTTATACAAAATTATGATAGAAAAGCGAGTGCATAGTGTTAAATCATAGTTTGTGAAGTCATTTCTGTAAAGAACTGGTACAGTATTCAGGTATATCACTTTCTAGTGAAGTGACCTGACATAGCTTAGAAATTTTACAAGAAAAACAAAAAGAATAAAAAGTTAAAATTCCTGTAGGTTTTTGTTAGGAACTTACAAAGAACACTTCAGAACTGAGGTTATTTAAACTCCAGGTATCTTCTATTACTTGATATAATATCCATATGCTTTGGAGATGTGGTGAGTTGATGTCTCATGATTCATTTTAAAGACCCTGATTTCCTATCCTGATGATGGAATATTCAATTTAGGATAAATGAAAAAAAAACACCTATAAAAATGTTAATAAAGCATCTAGCAGACTGCTTTGGACTTAGAAGGCACTCTGGAAGGGTGAGTGCCCTGCCCTAGGGAGGCAGTTTGCTGTAGGCCACAAGCATTCCTGCACTTTCTTGCTGAGTGTGCCATTTTGTGAGACTTATCCATCTCCTGATACTGATCAGTTCTGCAGTTAGTCACAGGCAACTAAGTAGGTTTAGATGACTACAGTGTGACTTACTTGGAACAACTTGCTTCCCTAGGGGGAAGAGGACTAATTTATTTTCTGCTTGCTACAATGTTTTCTGCTTTATCAAAAATTTCTGGGCTCAAGGACTTGGGTTCTTCTTCTGTAAAGCAACCTCTGTGTCTGCAGGTGATGGACCTCTGGGTCCATCATGTCACTCCTTGGGGGGAAGGGGAACTAATCTAAATATGCTGTTGCCCACTGAGTAATAAAGCCCTCTGTCCTCGACCTGTAAATCATTTGTTTTCTGTTCTTGAAACTGTGTAGACTGCTTTATTAACTTTCAATTAGGGTAAAATCTCTGACTTTGCTGCTTTTGCTGGCCTTCCCCTAAGTCATCACACCCCTATCTTCCTTCCTCTGTAGACTGCCTCTTTGAGGTAGCTCTAAGAGTGTTTCCTTTAATCAGTAAGAATTATGATTCACGAAAGAATTCACAGTTGCAAAGATATGGAATTCACTTAAGTGCCTATTTATCAATGAGTGGATAAAAGAAAATATGTGTGTACACACACACACTCATGCATAGAGTACTTGGGCATGAAAAAGTATGAAATTATTTCTTTTTCAGGAACGTGGATGGAACTAGAGACCATTATCCTAAATCAAGTAACTCAGAAACAGAAAAATGACCCCATGTTCTCACTTTAAAGTGGAAGCTAAGCTATGGCTATTCAAGGACATAGAGAACAGCATAATAGACATGGAAGACAAAAGGAAGAGGTTGGAGGGGGTGAGGGATGAAAAATTACCTATGGGGTATTGTGTACACTGTCCAGCTGATGGGTGCATTAAAAACCCTGAAGGACTATGCCACTATACAATATATACATGCATGGAATTCAAGTCATACCCCTACATCTATTAAAATAAACAAAAGAAATTTCTATGTACAGGGAAAGCAATAATAGCACACAAGTGTCTGGCAATGACATTTCCTTCTTTGACATGCTATGGGAGGTCACAAAGCCAAAATAAACATCAGACTGTCCAAAAAGCACCTGAATCATTACAAATAAAGTGAAGCCCCTATGCCATATTTTGGGGCAAAATACCAAGGCAGTTTACAGCCTGAGAAAGGACTCAGTAAGTTCTTTCTTTCTTTCTTTCTTTCTTTTTTTTTTAATAATAATAAAAGAAAATTCTCAATGGTCAAGAATTGTAACAGTATGAGAATCCCTGGGTGGAATATGTAATCTATGTGTAATATTCCTGTCAAAATAATAATGGTAAGAATTCAATCATGTATTGATGGGCACCTGGGTTGGTTCCATGTCTTTGCTATTGTGAATTGTGCTGCAATAAATTCGAGTGCAGGTGTCTTTTTGATCAAATGACTTTTTTTCCTTTGGCTAAATACCCAATAGTGGGATTACTGCATCAAATGGTAGGTCTACTTTCATTTCTTTGAGGTATCTCCATCCTACTTTCCAAAGGGGCTGTATAGTTTGCAGTCCTGCCAACAGTATGTAAATGTTTCTTTCTCTTTGCATCCCCACTAGCATCTGTTGTTGGGGATTTTTTGAGAAAAGCCATTCTTGCTGGAGTTAGGTGATCTCTCATTGTAGTTTTGAGTTGCATTTTCTTGATGATAAAAATGTTGAGAATTTTTTTGTATGTTTGTTGGCCGTTAGTCTATCTTCTTTTGAAAAACTTCCCTTCATATCTTTTGACCACCTTTTTAATAGGGTTGATTTTTTTCTTGCTGATTTACTCAAGTTCCTTATAGATTTTGGTTATCATCCCTTTATCAGATATATAGCATGCAAATATTTTCTCCCCATCTGTAGGTTGTCTATTTTCTCTATTGATTGTTTCCTTTGCTGTGCAGAAGCTTTTTAATTTATATGTATACTGTGGTGTACTCCTCAACCATGAAAAAATGGTGAACGAATACTTTTTATAACAATCTGGATGGAACAGGACACCATTTTTCTAAGTGAAGTTCCATTAGAATGGAACAACAAACATCGCATGCACTCACTATTAAATTGGAATTAATCAACATCCATGTACACATTTAGTAGTAAAACTCAATGGGAAGCAAGCAGGTGAGAAGGGGCAGGAAAGAAGGGGTAAATTCTTTGTACAAGGTGTCCATTGTACCTAATGTACACCCAGGTAAGGGGCACACTTATAACTTTGACTCAAGTTGTACAAAAGCAATTTGCAACCCAAACATTTGTACCTAAGTAATACTCTAAAATAAAAATAATAATAGTAATAATAATAAAAATCACCATTATGAAAAAATTGATGTTTAAAGAGATTACACAGCTTCTCCAAGATCACATAGCCCACGAATGACAGAAACACAATAAAACCTAGGCCTACTAACTCTTAGTCATTATGCTGTTTTATTTCTCCAATAATAGTTTCCACTTCAATTTCATAAATATGCCATTTATATAATGTATGTATATATACTTGTGTGTGGGGTTTTTACTCTGGCTTCTGTTTTTGCTAGGGATTAGCAACTTAGAAAAAGAGTCTAGGGCCAGTTTAAGATTTCATTTCTATTCTAATTGTTTTTTCTTGAATACTATCTTCATCCAAATTGGTCTGAGTTTCCTTCAGTTTGCTTTTGGTTGATGATCTAATCAAGGAATAATTGAGCCAAGGAAGTTACAGAGGTGCAGGAGCCCAGGGAATCCAAAGCTTTCACTGATAATGACCAGTGAAGTTTAAAATATTCTTTTTTTTTCTGACGTGGGGTCTTGCTATGTTGCCAAAGTTGGCCCCAAACTCTTGGGCTCAAGGGATTCTCTGGTCTCAGCCTCCCAAGTAGCTGGGATTATAGGGACATACCACTATGCCTGGCCATGTTGAACATATTCTTAATCTTAACATCACAATACTTATTTTCCTCCCTTTCTTTTTAATTTATCTTCATCTGAGTTTTTGATCTGTCTGTCTTTGCATCTTCATATCCTACATAATGTTAAAACTGTTCTGTTGATGATTAAGAGATGGGTCCCTTGACCAGTGATATTAGGAAAAAATCACTGAGTTGTCCATATGGTGTTTGTGGCAGGAAGGACTGGTTTTTTGATTCCCCATTTGGAAAAGTACCTCTGACTCTAAATAGAAATAGAACTTTCCTTTACCGTCCTTCTGATTTTCAGTTTTGAAATACTTCACAGCTACAATTTGACCACAGATTCTTTTTTTTTTTGAGACAGAGCCTCAAGCTGTCCCCCTGGGTAGAGTGCCATGGCATCAAAGCTCACAGCAACTCCAACTCCTGGGCTCAAGTGAGTCTCCTGCCTCAGCCTCCCAAGTAGCTGGGACCACATGTGCCCACCACAACGCCTGGCTATTTTTTGGTTGCAGCTGTCATTGTTGTTTGGCAGGCCCGGGCTGGATTCGAACCCGCCACCTTAGGTGCATGTGGCTGGCGCCTTAGCCACTTGAGCCACAGGCGCTGAGCCAGACCACAGATTCTTATCTTGAAGACTGCAGGTGTCCTAGGCAAATTCCTCAGGGCTGTTACAATGCAATCATAGCTTATGCCCTGGTCATAGGTTATAAAACCAGAATATTATTAATAACATTCATAATAACAATTATTACTAATGCTACTAGCACCACTTCTTTTTTTTATTTTATTTTATTTTTATTTATTTATTTATTTATTTTTTTAAATTTAATTTTATTTTTTTTTGAGACGGAGCCTCAAGCTATCCCCCTGGGTAGAGTGCCATGGCATCACAGCTCATAGCAATCTCCAACTCCTGGGGTAGTATACTACCCTGTGGGTAGTATAATTATCAGCCTCATTTTACAAATGAGGGACTTGACACTCAGAGAGGTTATGTAGTTTCTCAAAACTATTTATCTGGCATGTGGCAAAACCAGAATTTTATCTTAGATATTCAGATATCAGAGCTTTCCTTAGATATTTGAACCACTGTGTTCTAAAGCAAGGTTCAAAAGTGTGATTCTAAGAACAGCAGCTTCAATAACACTAAGGAGCTTGATGCAGTTAATGCAGTTTCTCAGGCCTGTCTCATATCTACTGAATCAAAAATCCTTGGGCTCAGTAATCTATTTAAAAAAATGTTCTCAGTTGATTCCCATGTAAGTTAGAGTTTTACAATCATGACTCTAAAGCATTCTTTTTTATATATAAATATCTAATGTAAATTTACATTAGATATTTATATATAAAAAAGAATTTTTAAAAAAATTTCCTTTTTATTTATTTATTTTTACAGATGGGGTCTTGCTCTGTCATCCAGGCTAAAGTGCAATGATGCCATCATAGCTCACTAAAGCCTAAAAGTTCTGAGTTCAAGCAAGCTCTCACTTCAGCCTCCCAGGTTGCTGGGATAATGGGTGCACGCTACCACATTTAGCTAACTTTTTCTTATTTTTTGTGGAGATGGGGTCTTGCTGGATTGCCCATGCAAGTCTTGTACTCTTGGTCTCAAGAAATCCTACCACCTAAGCCCTTGGGAGGGCTGGGATTATGGGTATGAGCCACAGTGCCCTGCCCAATTCTGTGAATATTAATAGAAAGACCTTACTTAAAAAGAGCATGTTTATTAAATACAAATTTATTAAAATGCAGATTGCTGTATGTATACATCTTGGAAAAAAATAAGAAAAAAAAAACACCACAAAGAAAAATCCTCTACAAACCTGAGTCAGATGAAGCTTCTAGCTCAACAGGGGACAGAGAAATGTGGTTAAATGACACCAGGCGATATTCCACAGAATTAATGACCTATTTCTTCAACAGAAAAATTACAATCAAAAAATAAATTAGAAACATGCAGTTAAATGGAACTTAAGAGATATTAACAAAATGTAGTGTTTGGACCTTGTTTGGATTTTTAAAAAAACTTTATTCAAATCAATATGAAGGTATAATATTTAGGTTACATTGTTCATACTTCCAGGGCAAAGTTCCATTGTCTATATATCCTCCCCTCTTCTCCCTCCTGCTTCCCTCTACCCTCAAACTTGATATTAATGCAGTTTCTCAGGCCTATCTCATCCACTGAATCAAAAACTCTTTGGGCTCAGTAATCTGTTTAAATAAATCTTCTCAATTGATTCTCAAGTAAATTAGAGTTTTATAATCACAACTCTAAAGCTTTCTTCTCTCCATATAAATAACAGTGTTTTATTATTCATAGGAACATGTAATAGTTTACATATTGATTTCATATTAGTACAGAGTATGTTGGATATTCATTTTCCCATTCTTGCAATATGTAAAGTCTCCATCCTTTTTAATGGCTGCATAATATTCTATAGTATAGATATACCACAGTTTATTGATCCATTTATGGGTTGATGGGTACTTAGGTTGCTTCCATGACTTGGCAATTATTAATTGAGCTGCAATAAACATTCTAATGTAAATGTTTTTGTGGTAAAATGATTTATGTTCTTCTGGGTGGATACCTAGTAATGGGATTTCAGGGTCAAATGGAAGGTTTACATTTAGATCTTTGAGGATTCTCCATACTTCTCTCCAAAAGGGCTGTATTAGTTTGCAATCCCACCAGTAGTGTAGAAGTGTTCTCTTCTCTCCACACCTATGCCAGCACCTTGTTTGGCTCTTGATTAAAACAAAATAAACATTCGATGGGACAATGAACTATTGAGGGATATTTAAATGTTGGTTGGGGCTCAGCACCCATAGCTCAGTGGTTAGGGTACCAGCTACATACACCAGGGCTGGTGGGTTTGAACCTGGCCTGGGCCTGCTAAACAACAATGACAACTACAACAACAACAAAAAAATAGCTGAATGTTTTGGAAGGTAGTCCCAGCTACTTGGCAGACTGAGGCAAGAGAATCACTTAAGCTTAAGAGTTTGAGGTTGCTGTGAGCTCTGATGCCTCAACACTCTACCAAAGGTGACATAGTATGACTCTTCTCAAAAAAAAAAAAAGCTGGTTGGATATTTGATTATGATAAAAATTAATGTTAATTTTTTATTATAGATTAATATGAGGGTACAAATAATTAGTTCACATTGTTTGTATTTGTTAAGTAGAGTCCAAGTTGTAGTTGAGCCCTTCACCCAGGAGGTGTGCCCATTACATTGTGTCTGTTGGGTAAGAGCTTACCAAACCCCCTGCCTCCCCTCCCTCTCCCTTACTTGAATTTAATTGTAATTTTCTCTCATGTAGGAATGTAGTTGTTCATCAGTTGGTTTCACATTAGCATTGAGTACATTGGATACTTGCTTTTCCATTCTTGTGATACTTTACTTAGGAGAATATTCTTCAACTCCATTCAGATTAATACAAGAGATGTAAAGTCTTCATCTTTTTTTGTGTGGCTAAATAGTATTTCATGGCCTACATATACCACAGTTTATTAATCCATTCATGGGCTGATGGCCACTTGGGTTGATAATGTTAATTTTTATTTTTTATTTTTTTTGAGACAGAGTCTCACTGTGTCACCCTCAGTAGAGTGCTATGGTGTCACAGCTCACAACAATTTCAAACTCTTGGGCTTAAGCTATTCTCTTGCCTCAGCCTCCCAAGTAGCTGGGACTATAACTTGAACCTGCCATCGTTGGTGTATGTGGCTGGCACCGTAACCACTGTGCTATGGGCGCTGAGCCAGATAATGTTAATTTTTAAAGCTATGATAATGGTATTGTGTGTTTTTTTTAAGTTCTTATTTTTTCAGACAAACATACCATTTACTGAAATAAAAGTTCCTGGGGTCAAGTTACTAGATTTAGTGAACAGTGTGTTGTGGTTGCCTCCCTAACACATTCTCCCTTCTCCTGGTATCTACCCAGATTTTTATTTGAGTGTTTATATCCCTCAACCCTGCATAGCCCAAATAGTGGGTTATATAACTCAGACTTAATTTAGCTCAATCCCAAGCCCTACCTACAACTTCTAGTTTGAAAATGGGCCAATTAGGAAGGAAGAAAGTTTTCTGGAGACTTCTGGGACCGAAATTTCTTGGCTTTTCTGAGAAAACTCCAGGAAGCAACCCAAACTTGCTTTTCTAGGACACAGATGTGGCAGCCAGTTCCTAAGATGGTGTCTTGATTTCCATGGCCTCGTGCAGTCTCCTAACATTGAATCAGGGCTGACCATGTGTACAATAGAACACTGTGGGAGTGATGGAAGTGATTGTTGC
Source organism: Galagoides demidoff (assembly GCA_963574575.1). NCBI lineage: Eukaryota > Metazoa > Chordata > Mammalia > Primates > Galagidae > Galagoides > Galagoides demidoff. Next base: position 11,724 of record CAUYQV010066772.1, read on the forward strand.
AGCTAAAAGGCATGATAGGTTTCTTTGTGCTTTCCTGGATTTCTTGCTCTGGGGAAAGCCAGCCACTGTCATGGCGATCCTTATAGCCTGATGGAGAAACCCACATGGACAGGAACCAACTTGCCAGCATCAGCCTATCGGCCATGTGAGTGAACCACCTAGAAAGGTCTTCAGCTTTTGCAACTTCAACATCTGATTGCAACCTCATGAGAGAGACATGTCACTGGAATCCAACAGCCAAGCCAGTCCAGAATTCCACACCCACATTAACTGCAAGAGACACTAATAGAGAATCATTGTTGTTTTGAGGCACTAGGTTTGGTGTAATTTGTCTCACAGAAATATGTAATGAATACAATAATGACAAAAGCTGTAGCCCAGAGGGTTGTGAGTAGGTATCTTGTGACCATGGGAGGGAGCCAACTTGGGGTGGAACTTACATTTTGTAAAGCAAGGCAGAGAGACTGGAAAGAAATCGATTCCTCATTGTCACCAAGGAAGCCCATCTCTCTTCTGTACTTTCCAGGTCATAAGCAAGAAACGTCTTTTACTGATGAAGCTATTTGGAGTATGTTACTTTTTTTCACTGTCTCACTGAAACAGGAAATAGGAGATTTTTGGTGGTACAAGTAGATTACAGGGAGAATATGAGAATAAACAAAAAGGGTAATAGGTGAGTGAAAAGGTGAACCTGAATAGGTGGGCTATTGTATTTGTTTCCTAGGGCTACTGTAACAAATTCCCATAACTGGGTGACTTAATACAATAAAATTTTATACTCTAATAGTTCTAGAAGCCAGAAGTCCAAACTCAAGACATCAGCAGGGGCAGAGTCTGTTCCTTACCTCCCTCCTCACTTCTGTGGCTGCCCCAGTCCTTGGGGCTCCTTTGCATATAGGTGCATCACTCCAGTCTCCCCCTCTGGTATTTGCACGGCCTTTTCCCCTGTGTGTCTTCACATGGCTTTCTGATAAGGACTCCAGTCACTGGATTTAGGACCTGCCCTAATCCAGTATGACTTCATCTTAGCCGACGACTTCTGCAAAGACCCTATTTCCAAATAGGGTCACATTATGAGTTCTGTGTGGACAAGAATTTTGAGGGACACTATGCAACCCAGCACAGCTATGTTTTATAGCATTTGTTCATCCAAGAGAATCTTATAGAGTGCCTACTGCGTGTTGGACCCTGAGTGAGTCATTCGGTGTAGAGAGAGGACAGGTATGACACACTTCCTTATGGAGCTTACAGACCTTAAAGTCTAGTATAGAAGACAGATATTAAGCAAATGGTTACAAGTACAATGAAAATTACAAAGGAGGATGGACCCCTGCATGCAATGGTATCACCCAAGAAGAGACTGACCACGTATCTGAGATGAGGGTGGCAGTGGTGGCAGTGATTAAAAGATCCTCCATGTGGAAGGGATATCTTAGCTCAAACTAAGACAAAAATAAGGTATTAGCTAGGTGAAGAGTCTAAAGACAAAATTATTCCAAACCAGTGCTGTGTATGAGAATTTGCATTTTAAATAAGCACTTTGGTAATGCTCATGCATGCTGGATGTTGAGACCCCCTGCTCTGGGATCTCATCCGCCCAAAAATGTAACCCAATGTCCCCATTACCTATCCATACGGAAGGCTACTCCTCACTGCTCTCATGTAGGCCTTTAGGACTGGGCCTCCCTAGCCATGGGGACACATGGGTCCCCTTGCCACCGTTGTGCTGAATCAACCAAACGTGCCTTATATCTGGACTAGATTTTTCTCCTCCTTCAGTGAGCATTTTCCAACTTTTCCCTGCCTCCAACCCTGTTCTATTTTCTGCCGCATAGCAAGCTTATTGCTTTGCATTTCAGTTGATAATTTATTTGCCATTGAATTGCAGAAGGTCACCTTTCTCTTAAAAACATCTTAATTGTATGTTGCACTCATTCAATGTTTTATAGGGGGGAAGGTGTTGACATTTTTTTTCATTTTCAATATTCATCGGCACAAGAAGTTTAAAAGAATAACAGTATCTTTCCTTTAGAACAAAAGATGGAGTTAGTCCACAATAACATTTCCCAAATATCACAATAGGAAAAAAAACCCCCAAGATTTGGGGCTGTTTCTCAGTAAAACTCTAGTTAGTTCTTATGAGTTGGCTCCTTTGCAAGGTTGGCGAAACCAACATTTAAAGTGATATGATGGGAGATTTTAAAACATTCAGTAGTCTTGGAGGTCACTGAAATTCTGAAAAACTATATCCCCTTTATTTGACAGATGAAGGAAATTAAAGCTGAAGAAGGTCACGTGGTAAGTTACTTTTGTCAGGTAACTCAGAGCTCTTATTCCTCAGAATTATTATTTCATTTTTAATGGTTTTGGTTCTCCACCTCACTTAGCATGTGTAGCTATGCTGGTCCAGCCTGTCAAGGCTTCTTTTTAATTGTTACCACTTAAGTTGTAAGAAACCCAGCACCCTCCTCACCCAGCATTCCAGGTCTCAGAGAAATGAGGGTCACTATGTGACCTAGCCCTGTAAGTTGCCTAGCTCTTACACCAGTGCTCTGGCTTCTGAGTCTTTTTCAAAGGTTATGCATGTCTTAGACATACAGAAAAGAAAAAAAAATATTTTAAAGCCATTTTCATTCGTTGTCTCCAGTCTAAAAATAGGGTGACAGAGGGATCGTGGGATAAGCAGCCGGAGCAGGGAAGAGTCGGTTGCCACAGTAACCAGTGAGCCATTTCGCTGCATTTGCCTTGACTGTGTGATTTCTGGGAGATTTTTTCCCCTTTCCTTCCCTTGTGCGTGGGGGTGGGGGTAGGTGGTGGGGGCATTTTTAGATTATATAATGTGGAACCAGATTCCTTACTTCCGGAGTCAACCAGTCTTCGTGAAATTGCTATTCCTTTTTACTTCCCCCCACCTACTGGAAACAGCTTAGGTTTGGTTGGCTTTGCTGGGGACCAAGAGAAAAGATTAGGATCACACCCATCTCAGCATACAGTAGTACCTCTCTTGAACGCTCCTCCAGTTTTTGACAACCTAGCTTCACAGAAATATTTCCTCCCTCTCCAATCAGGTACTTAAATACCTGAGACCCCAGTAACCTGTCAGGAGATCACTGGGGCTGTCCTTGTTCCAGAGGAAAGAGAGGCAGTGAAGTCACTCAGAAGCTGACCTGGTTCTCTGCTGTCACCTCAAGCTCCACCCTCTCCCAATCTGCAGACCCTGGGACCTGGATGCAGAGTGTAAAGGGCACTGGCTTTGAGGCCAACTGACTTGTTTAAATCCTGAGCCCATTGCCACCTTGGGCTAATAGATACTTAACAGTATTTTTGAGCCCTGCAAGAGATGACAAGTTCAGAGCAGTCAGCACAGCGTCTGGCAGAGATGAAGCACTGAATAAACATTCCCCACTGGTCACCTCCTTCTTTAGTGTCTACTGCCTTTCATAGGCTTCTGGTTGACCATTGCAGGCTTACTCCTAGGCAGCATTTTGAAAGACCTGATTTTAGGCTCAGCCTCTCCGGCATCTGTCTTGATCTCTTTTTCTCTCCACAGTCCTCATTCTCCTCATTGGTTCCCACATGTCTTCATGTGGCATATCTGTAAACTTCAGACCTTTCCTGGCCCCTTTTCTTCAAAACACATCTATTATATCCCATTCAAGAAGAGCCCAGTATGTGCCTGGATAGCAGCTAATCAGGTTTACATCAAAATGTGAAAATGTATTAAAGGGCTCCAAATGGGCTAAAATGACTCATGAAAAGCTGCAATCATGACCGCTTATTAGGGTGATGAGGAACGAATGAGAAACTGAATGGGAACGTATTAGTTTTAGTTGGAGTGGAAATCCAACCTGAACTCACCTAAGCAAAAAGGGAATATATTACCTAAAGTAAGTGGTAAGTCCAGGAGTGGAGCGATCCACAAGGATCCAAGAGGTTCAGCAGATAGCATGAGGACTCTTTCTGTTTGCTATGGTTTCAGTATTTGACCCTCCAAATCTTATCTTGATTTTTGATCTTCAACGTTGGTGGTAGGGCCTAATGGGAAGAGTTTGGGCCATGGTGGTGGATCCCTCGGGAATGGCTAAGTGTCACCCTTATGGCAACGAGTGAGTTCTAGCTCTGTTAGTTCCCTCAAGAGACGGTTGTTAAAAAGAGCCTGGCCCCCACCCTCGGTCTTGCTGCTTCTCTCAGTGATCTCTGCACAGGCAGGTTCCTTCCTCTTCCACTGCTGTGAGAAGAAGCAGCTTATAGCCCTCACCAGAAACAGATGCCGGTGCTGCGCTTCTTGTACAGCTTATAGAAGTGTGAGCCAAATAACCCTCTTTTCTTTGTAAGTTACCCAACCTCAGGTATTCCTTTATAGCAACATGATCAGACCAAGACAATGTTTCTTAATTCTGCTCATCTCTGAGTGGCTTGATCCTTGTTTATTACAGGTAGCCTTTCCGCAAACTAGTAGCATGTCTCGAATTTACATCTTTCCAGCTTCTATGACCCAAGAGGTAAGAATCCTTCTTCTCTAACTCCAGATTGGAAAATCCCAGGCAAAGGCTTTGATTAGTCTGGTTTGGGTCTTATGCTGACCCTGAATCAATCACTTTGTTCAGGAGAATGGGATCCTTTCATTAATCATGTTATGTCTCATGTCTGGCAGAATGCAGTTGTAAGAAATAATACCTGGTTTTCCTTACCGGTAGCATCCGACAAAGCATTAGTACAATATAACTACTGGGATATTGACATCAATACAGTCAAGATACAGAACGTTTTCATCATTGCAAGACCCTTCATGTTGCCCTTTTATAACCACACTTCTCTCCTGCCCCATCTCCTCCTTAATCCCTGGGATCCACTAACGTATTCTTTGTGTCTATGATTTGTCATTTCAAGAATGTTACATAAATGGAATTATACACTGTGTAACCCTTTGGGATTTTATTATTATTCAGCATGATTCTCTGGAGAATCACATATACCAATAGTTTGTTCCTTTATATTGCTGACTACTATTTATTTCCCATTTGGGGCTATTATAAATAAAGCTACAATAAACATTCATGAAGACCCTTTTGTGTGAACATGTTATTTATGTGGTATACATATCCAGGATTAAAATTGCATGGGTCGTATGGTTCTTGCATGTTGAAGCTTTGAGAGTTATGTCAGGGACTATCTCTCTGTTGGATGTGAAGTTTGCAAATCTTTTCTTCATGTTTATAACTTATAGTTTTATCCTTTTAATAGGATCTTTCACAAAGCAATAGTTCTTAGCTCTGATGAAGTCAAATTTATCAATTTTTCTCTGTAGTGGATTGTGCTTTTGGTGTCAAGTATAAGAACTCTTTGTCTATGGTTTTTCTGTAGTTTTGCATTTAAGTCTGTTAGCCATTTTGAATTTATTTTGGCATGAGGATTGAGATTAGGTTCGGGTTTATCATCGTCATCATTATTATCATTGTCTTTTATTTGGCTATGGATCTCTAAGTGTTTTAGCACTATTTATTGAAAAAGCTACATTTACTCCATTGCATTGTTTACGCATCTTTATCAGACTCTGCTGGGCATATTTATGTGGGTCTGTGTTCTCTATTCTGTTCCACTGATCTATGCATCCAACTCTCTGACAATACCACACTGTCTTGATTACTGTGTCTATACAACAAATATTGAAGTCAGGTGAACTGATTTCTTCCACTATATGCTTTCTTTCCAAAATTGTTTTACCTGTTCTAATTCCTCTGTCTTTCCATATGCTATGTCTTAGAATAGTTTTGTCTATATCTACCAAAAAATCTTGCTGGAATTTTAGAAGAAATTGCATTAAACTTGCATATTAACTTGGAAAGAATTAACATCTTTAATATGGTGAGACTTTTAATTCAGAAGCACACTATTTCTCTCCATTTATTTAGGTCTTTATTTCATCAGTGTGTTTTAGGTTGCAGTATGTAAGTTCTGCACATATTTTGTGAGATCTCAATCTAAGTATTTCTTTTCTTTTTTAGGAATGGTAAATGCCATTGCATTTTGCATTTTGGTGTTTATGTGTTCATTATTAGTATCTATTCATACAACTGAATTTTGCATGTCTATCTTGTATCCTATGACCTTGATAAATTCAGCTCACGCTAGGTGGATCTTTTCAAAAATTTCCTGAGATTTTTCTATGTGCACCATCACATCCTCTACAAATACAGACGATTTTTTCCCCTTCCTTTCTGATCTGTATGCCTTTTAATTCTTTTTCTTGTTTTATTGCACTGGCTAGAATGTCCAGATTTATGTTAAATAAGAGCAGTGAGGGTGGTCATACTTGCTTTGTTCTTGATTTTAGTAGGAAAGTATTCAGTCTTTCACCATTAACTGTAATGTTAGTTAGTTGAAATTCTTTCTGTAAATTCTCTTTATCCTATTGAAGAAGATCCTCCATATTCCATATTTTTGAGAATTTTTATCACAAATTGGTGTTAAATTTTGTGACATGCTTTTCTCTCATTGATTGAGGGTGGTTTTTTTTTTTTTTGAGAGGGAGTTTCATTTTGTTGCCCTTGGTAGAGTGCTGTGGCGTCACAGCTCACAGCAACCTCAAACTCTTGGGATTAAGTGATTCTCTTGCTCCAGCCTCCCAGGTAGCTGGGACTACAGGCATCCGCTGCAACGCCCAGCTATTTTTATTTTTTGGTTGTAGTTGTCCTTGTTGTTTGGCAGGCCCAGGCTGGATTCAAACCTGCCAGCTCTGGTGTATGTGCTGATGCCTTAGTCGCTGAACTATGGGTGCTGAGCCAATTGAGGGTGTTTTTAATACATACATCTGTTTACTGGCTAAATTCTCCCTCATAGACAATGTCATGTGAGCTGGTGCATTGTTGTGATGCAAGGGCCATGAGTTGCTGATGAAAAGTTCAAGTTGTTTTTGTCTAACTTTTTCACATAGCCTTTTTAGCACGTCCATATAGTAAGTTAGGTTAACAGTCCAGCTGGCAAAAATTCATAATGAACCATCTCTCTGATATCAGAAAATATTAGCAGCATTGTTTTGACTTTTAACTTGCACTGACAGATTTTTTTTGGTCATGGAAAATTGGCTCACTTCCATTGCGCACTGTGACATTTAGTTTAAGGGAGATACTGGTATACCCATGTTTCATCACCAGTGATAACATGGTCCAAAACATTGTCTTGCCTCTCCAAAAGTCCTCGGCAAGCTTCCACTCTCTTTTGCTTTTGTTCCTTACACCATTGTTGCAACACCTTTCTCATGCCAAGATTTTCATTCAGTTAAGGTTTTCCTGTTTCTTCATCAGTGTTTCCTTGGTCTGCTATGCTTCTCACAGTCAACGAATGATTTTTCACACAATTAGATGAATTTTGGCAATATTTTTGTCATTTCTGGTTGTTACTGGCTGCTCTGACCTTTCTTCATCAGTGACACTTTCTCTCCTCTCAGAAAAATGTTTCATCCATTTGTGCATTGCTGTTTTTTTCATGGCATAATCTCCATAAGTTTGGACTAATAATTTCCTGATTTCAGTTTTATTTCACCAAATTCAACAAGAAATTTAGTATTTGTTCCTTGCTCTAATTCAGCCTGTGACATTTTCATGAGGGCTCATAAAAACATGCAACAACAATAATGAACCCTGCTCAGCAATACACTACAGATGTTAACATGAACACAGCTCAGAGACAATGATATACCAAGGTTATGAAACCTTGCTGAGCTATTTATACAGTGCTAAGCACATGCTGGCAAGTTTGTGAACTTAATTGTCAGACATGGGAGGTCTATTCACATTATTTTATTTTGCATGAGTTGTGGTAGTTTGTGCTAATTTAAAACAATAAATTGGTCCATCCATGTAAACATGTAATAGGTAAAGTCTGCATCTTTCTTTAAGGCTGCATAATATTCCATGGTTTACATATACTACAATTTATTGATCCATTCATGGGTTGATGGGCACTTGGGCTTCTTCCATGACTTAGCAATTATGAATTGGGCTGCAGTAAACATTCTGGTACAAATATCTTTGTTATAATGTGATTTTTGGTCTTCTGGATATATACCTAGTAGAGGAATTATAGGATCGAATGGCAGGTCTATTTTTAGATCTCTAAGTGTTCTCCAAAAACTTAGATATTTCATTAAAAAATCCTTTGTATTG
>CAUYQV010066773.1:0-10088 GCA_963574575.1 Galagoides demidoff
TACTTGGGAGGCGGAGGCAGGAGACTCGCTTGAGCCCAGGAGTTGGAGGTTGCTATGAGCTGTGATGCCATGGCACTCTACCCAGGGGGACAGCTTGAGGCTCTGTCTCAAAAAAAAAAAAAACTTATAAGAATAGTGATCCATCACTACTGACATAGAGTCAGGAGTACTGTGTACAGGCAGTACTTAGTACTGCCAGACACTGTACTAAGCGTTTTGCACGTAACTCATTCAACACAACAAGCGCTGTGAGGTAGCTGCTACCTCCTTTGCAAGTAAGGCAGAGCTGAATCCAAAGTTAAACAGTCTGGCTCCAGAGTCTGCTCTTGATCATGGCACTAAGCCACCAGCTGTCATCAGGCCTCTTTAGATATCCAAAATGAAGAGCCTAGCACTCTAGGGTGTAGTTCTGCTCTGTGCCTGCCTGTGGCAGGGGTGGGGTACCAGGGCCACTATTCCTCCTCTAGCAGCGAGCTAGGGCAGGGCAGCAGAGTATGGTTGGCTGCTTTCGCATAATTATATCATAACTGCCTTTCAGGGGTACTCTGAGGAGGTCTCTTTTATGACTTAGAAAATGCTTGTCTGGCTTGGGGCCCGTTGCCCATTGGTTAGGGCACGGGCCACATACAAGGCAGGCAGGTTTGAACTCAACCAGGAGCTGCTAAACAATGACAACTGCAACAAAAATATCAAGCACCTGTAATCCCAGCTACTTGGGAGGCTAAGGCAAGGGAATCGCTTATTCCCTTGAGGTTGCTGTCAGCTATGAGGCCATAGGACTCTACTGAGTGTGACATAGTGAGGTTCTATCTCAAAAAAAAGAAAATGCTTGCCCATCTGACACCCAGCAGCAGCTAATTGGGTGGTGATGAGTATGGATTCTGGAGCCTGATGATCCGAGATTGAGTCCTAGCTCTGCTATTTACTAGCTGAGCCTGTGGTCAAGCTGGAACCTCTCTGTGTTTCCTCCAGTTTCCTCCCCTGTAAAATAGAAATGATAACAGCACCTACCTTTTACAGTTGCCTTGGTGTATCTCTAATACCTCATGTGGTTGTCACACCCATATTTTCTGAAAATGTAAATCCCTCACCCGAAGACTCTGCTACTGAGCATTAAAGCTTGCAGGCAAGCCTGGAAATCAGTGAGAGGAAGCGGAGCAGGATGTCAGCACCCATGGGCTAGCCTGAGCTGTTGAGCCCCAGCTGTTTGTTGACAGGCAGGAAGGAACACAGTGGGGTTTTTTTGTTTGTTTTTATTGTGTGTGATTGAACATTTTCTGCTTCATTTCAATGGGGGGTGGCTGTATCAGCTTTTCTGAATGTTACATACAGAGGGCCCTTTTCCCTGCACATCCTGTTGAGTCAGGCTCATCATAAACAATGTAATTCTGTTGCCATAGAGGCCCTGAGGGACTAGAGCACTGGGAAGCAGCTAGGAAATAGTTTTCGCTTGTCACCTCTCTTCAATTGCTCTTTCCCACCTTCCTGGGGTAGTGAGAATGCAAGCAGCGTTTTCACATACTGCCCCTGATACCTATTTCCCAGCCTGCTAGCCCAGAACCTGGCCCCACATCAAGCTAGATGAATTGGGGTTCCTTTAGGTCCAGGAGGACGCTTGGTCAGATTCCCTTATGGCCATGAGGGTGCCCCTGTCGCCCCCAGGCAATTAATTGTCTTCCTTCTCTTGGGCAAAAGATGAAGTTGGCAGAATCAAGTATTTCTGCCATCTCTTGTTGTGAAGTCACCAACTCAGCAGGTACAAACTCTCCCCAGAAGATAATTCTTTTTTTTTTTTGGAGACAGAGTCTCACTATATTGCTCTCGGTAGAGTGCTGTGGCATCACAGCTCACACCCTACCTCCAACTCCTGGGCTTAGGCGATTCTCTTGCCTCAGCCTCCCAAGTAGCTGGGACCACAGGCGCCTGCCACAATGCCCGGCTATTTTTTTGTTGCAGTTTGGCTGGGTCCAGGTTTAAACCCTCCACCCTCGATATATGGGGCTGGCACCCCACCCACTGAGCCACAGGAGCTGCCCAGAAGATAAATTTTATATATTTCAACGTGGGAAAAGAACATATTTTGTTTGAAAAATTCTTGGGAGAACTGTATCTCTGCCTAGAAATGATGTGTACTTGCTGATTGATGACCTGCCTGGTGAACCAGCCTCGGGAGAGATAATAGAGTTATGATTGGATGTCACCAGCTCCCATCATTTCTGCCCTGGGAAGTCATGAGAGCAGGGAGAACTCTCCTTTCTGAAGCATTTGTCCTGTTGTAACCACAGAGCTTCACTTGGGTTGTGAACATACCTTTCTGATTCTGCCTTCAAATCCAAGTGAGCTACACAGATCCAGTGTTTTTCTAAAGAAGGAAAAAAATTCATGTTTTTCTGTGACAGTGTCTGATTTTAATGGTTGTCAACTGTTAAGCATTGCTGGGTAGCAAATCACCTTAAAACTTAGTGGCTGGCTCAGTGCCTGTGGCTCAAGTGGCTAAGGCGCCAGCCACATACACCTAAGGTGGTGGGTTCGAATCCAGCCCAGGCCTGCCAAACAACAGTGACGGCTGCAACCAAAAAATAGCCGGGCGTTGTGGCGGGCGCCTGTGGTCCCAGCTACTTGGGAGGCTGAGTCAGGAGACTCGCTTGAGCCTAGGAGTTGGAGGTTGCTGTGAGTGACTCTACCCAGGGTGACAGCTTGAGGCTCTGTCTCAAAAAAAAAAAAAAAAAAAAAAAACTTAGGGGCTAAAAATAACAATGATTTATGATTTCGTTTCTTTTCTTTTTATTTTTTTCAGAGACAGAGTCTCACTTTGTTGCCCTTGATAAAGTGCTGTGGTATCACAGCTCACAGCAACCTCCAGCTCTTGGGCTTAGGCAATTCTCTTGCCTCAGCCTCCCAAGTAGCTAGACTTTAGGCACCCACAACAACGCCTGGCTATTTTTTTGTTGCAATTTGACTAGGGCCAGGTTTGAACCCACCACCTTCAATATATGGGGCCAGCACCGTATCCACTGAGCCACAGGTGCCGCCCAATTTTATTATTTCTAATGACTCTGTGGTGTGGGTGTACTTTGCTGGGCAGTTCTCCTGCTCCATGTAGTGTTGGTCATGGTGGGTCACGTGGCTGCATTCAGCTGGGAGCTTGACTGGGGCAAGAACACTCAAGATGGCTTCATTGCCATGTCTGGTGCCCCAGGTGGGGTGATTGGAAGGCTGGGCGTGCCTCTGCATGTTCTCTAGCCCAAGTTTCTTTCTTCAGTGGCTTGATCCCAAAAGGTAAGATGGGGGCTGCAAAGCTTCATAAGGCCTAGACTTAGCAATCACACATTATTAGTTTCTCTGTATTCCACTAGTCAAACCAAGACACGTGTCCAGCCCAGATTGGGAGGATTTGTTGGCAGCCATCTGCCCATCTCTACAGACAATCTACTATACCAACTAAATCATGATTTTATTTTATTTTAGTTTTGGGACAGTCTCACTCTGTCACCCTGGGTAGACTACTGTGGCGTCACAGTTCACAACCTCAAACTCTTGGGCTTCAGCAATCCTCTTGCCTCAGAAAGTTTGAACATGCCACCCCACCACCTCTGGTATATGGAGCTGGCGCCCTACTCCTTGAGCCACAGGCGCCGTCCCAGAGTCTCACTTTTTGCACTGGGTAGAGTCCTGTGGCATCATAGCTTACAGCAACTTGAACTCTTGGACTCAAGTGATCCTCTTGCCTCAGCCTCCTGAATAAGCTGGAACTACAGGTACCTGCCACAGCGCCTAAGTATTTTTAGAGACAGGTCTTGCTCTTGCTTGGGCTGGTCTTGAACTCATGAGCTCAAGCGACCTGCCCACCTTGGTCTCCCAGAATGTTAGGATTACAGGCATGAGCCACCTCGCCTGGCCCCTGGATACTTGATTTTCTATTCTTGTGATACTTTGCTAAGATGAATGTATTTCAACTCCATCCAGGTTAATAGAAAAGAACACAAGTGGATGGGTGGAGGGAGGGTAATTACAAGGGTACATGTGAAACTTACTAAATGTAGAATACAAATGTCTTAACACAATAATTAAGAAAATGCCACGAAGGCTACGTTAACCAGTTTGATGAAAATATTTCAAATTGGCTCGGCACCTTTGGCTCAAGCTGCTAAGGCACCAGCCACATACACCTGAGCTGGTGGTTCGTATCCAGCCTGGGTCCACCAAATAACAATGACAGCTACAACCAAAAAAAAAAAAAAATAGCTGGGTATTGTGGCAGATGCCTGTAGTCCCAGCTACTTGGGAGGCTGAGGCAAGAGAATTGCTTAAGCCCAGGAGTTGAAGGTTGCTGTGAGCTGTGATGCCACAACACTCTAGTGAGGGCATCATAGTGAGACTCTGTCTCAAAAAAAAAAAAAAAATTGGCTCGGCACCTGTAGCTCAAGTGGCTAAGGCACCAGCCACATACACCTAAGGTGGCAGGTTCGAATCCAGCCCGGGCCCACCAAAAACAATGACGGCTGCAATCAAAAAATAGCCAGGCGTTGTGGCAGGCACCTGTGGTCCCAGCTACTTGGGAGGCTGAAGCAGGAGATTTGCTTGAGCCCAGGAGTTGGAGGTTGCTGTGAGCTGTGATGCCATGAGACTCTAGCCAGGGGGATAGCTTGAGGCTCTGTCTCAACAACAACAAAAAAAATTTCAAGTTGTATATAAAACATACAAAAAGGCTCGGCGCCTGTGGCTCAAGTGGCTAAGGCGTCAGCCACATACACCTAAGGTGGCGGGTTCGAATCCAGCCTGGGCCTGCCAAACAACAATGATGGCTGCAACCAAAAAAAAAATAGCCAGGCGTTGTGGTGGGTGCCTGTGGTCCCAGCTACTTGGGAGGCTGAGGCAGGTGACTCGCTTCAGCCCAGGAGTTGGAGGTTGCTGTGAGGTATGCCACGGCACTCTACCCAGGGTGACAGCTTGAGGCTCTGTCTCAAAAAAAAAAAAAAAAAATATATATATATATATACACACACAAAAGAACACTCCTTTTCTAGTGAAAGAAGATGGAGACCTTCTTTTTTATGGCTGAATAGTATTCCATAGTATACATATACCATGGTTTAGTAATCTATTCATGAGTTGATGGGCATTTGGGTTGTTTCTACATCTTGACAATTGTGAATTGAGTTCAATAAACAGTCTGGTGAAAACAATCTAGTCTTGTGATAAAATGATTTTTTTTTTCTTCTGGGTAGATGCCTAGTAATGGGATTGCAAGATCAAATGGAAGTCTCTTTTGAGTTCTTTGAGGATTCTTCATACTTCTTTCCATAGAAGCTGTATTAGTTTGCAGTCCCACCAGCAGTGTAGAAGTGTTGCCTTCTCTCCACATCCATACCGCACCCACCACAGAGTCTAAAAGCTCTGTCTCTTAAAAAAAAAAAAGAATTGCCTGGGCTATCTGGTTTTGTTTGTACTTTCATACAAAATGGAAATGGTTCCATTTTTTCAAAGTCTAATGTTAATATTTTAATGGGTATTGCATTAAATCTGTCCATTGATTTGGGTAGTATAGGCATTTTAACAATGTTGATTCTTCCCTAACTCTTGTTTTTAAAACACAACATATCTGCAGGTCAGTTTGGCCCCAATTGAAACCTCTACCTGAAACTTTTAAGGAATTCACCTTCATAACTACGGACTTTTGACAGCTGGGATAAGTGTAGGCATGTGCAGGAGAAAGAAACTCTGGGCTCTCTCTGGGTTTTTTTTTTTTTTTTTTTGAGGCAGCCTAAAGCTGTCCCCTTGGGTAGAGTGCTTTGGCATCACAGCTCACAACAACCTCCAACTCCTGGGCTCAAACGAGTCTCCTGCCTCAGCCTCCCAAGTAGCTGGGACCACAGGCGCCCACCACAACGCCCGGCTATTTTTTTTGCAGTCATGTTGTTTGGCAGGTCCCGGCTGGATTCAAATCTGCCACCTTAGGTGTATGTGGCCGGCACCCAGCCACCTGAGCCACAGGCGCCAAGCCTAAACTCTCTCTTAATACCCTGGAGGCTTCACCAGCTTTGACATTAGCCTAAGGAATCATTGCAAAATTTTAATCAGGCCTGTCTTGATTAGATTAGTATTAAACTATTGGAAAGCTCATATAAGATGTTAAGAGGCTTCTGTTCTAGTTACAGGCTGTTGCATAACAAATGATCCAAATTTAAAGCAATCATTTATTATGCTCATAGATTGTGTGGTTCAGGAATCTAGACAGGGCATGGTGAGGATGGATGGTCTCTTCTCCATGATGTCTGCAGTTTCAGCTTGAAGGATAGGGTTTGGCTAATCTGAAAGCTTGCTCACTCGCTTGTCTCTTGGTTGATGTTGGCTGACAGCTGAAAGCCTCAAATCTCCATGTGGGACTTTTCATGCACTCTTTCTGCTTAGATTAGCTTGAACTTCCTCACAAGGTGGCCAGATTCCGTGCGTGAGCATCCCACGACAGAGAGAGTGAGGTGTAAACCATATTGTATTTAATGATCCAGGCTCAGATACCACACAGTGTCAGTCATGCCACATTCTATCTATAAAGGAAGCCATAAAGCCCTGCCCAGGTTCCAGGGAAAGTAACAAGGTTCTGGAAAAGTGTGTGGGGCTAGAAATATTGCTCTGGTCATTTGTGGAGAATACAATCTGCTGCATCCTGAAAAGGGGCATTAGTTCAGTGACGTCACCATTCTCCATTAAAAGCATGCCCAGAATCTGAGCATCCCTGTCACTTCTGATTCATCTCCCATCACCCACCCCCTTACTCCTTCTGTTCAAGCCTGACCAGCTTCCTTGCTTTCCCCCAAACATGACAGAAACACTTTTGTAGGACTTTTGAATTTCCTACTCCTTGTGCCTGGAATATTGGTCTCCTGGTATACCCATGGCTGTCTCCCTCCCAGACTTCAGTATCTGCTCAGATGTTGCCTTCTCAGAAAGGCCTCCTGTCCACCCTAATATAGCAGTGCCCTCCTTCCATCTCTTTCTCCTTCTCTGACTTTATTTTTTCTCTTAGCACTTATTACCATCTGGCATAACTTTGTTGGTTTATTGTTTATTACTTCTCCCTCCAAGCTGCACCTCTAGCACCCAGAACAGTGTCTGAGGCAAGTTGTGATGGCTCACACCTATAATTGCAGCACTGTGGGAGGCTAAGTTGGGAGGATCATTTGAGGTCAGGAGTTCAAGACCAGCCTAAGCAAGAATGAGATCCTATTTCTACTAAAAAATAGCTGTGTGGGGCAGCACCTATGGCTCAGTGAATAGGGCACCGGCTCCATATACCGAGGGTGGCAGGTTCAAACACGGCCCTGGCAGAACTGCAACAGAAAAATAGCTGGGCATTGTGGTGGGTGCCTGAAGTCCCAGCTACTCGGGAGGCTGAGGCAAGAGAATTGCCTAAGCCCAGGAATTGGAGGTTGCTGTGAGCTGTGATATCATGGCACTCTACTGAGGGTGACAAAATGAGACTCTGTCTCTAAAAAAAAAATAGCTGTGTATTGTGTTGGGCATCTATAGTCCCAGCTATTCAGGAGAATCACTTGAACCCAGGAGTCTGAAGTTGCTATGAGCTAAGCTTAGGCATAGCACTCTCCCCTGGCCCAGGCAACAGAGTGAGACTGTCTCAAAAAAAAAAAAAAAAGAGCAATGTCTGGTACTCAGCAGATGCTCAATAAACATTTGTTGAGTGAGGGGAAGATGAGTTTATTTGAGTGTGAAAGGCAGCAACTCACCCCTAGAAGGTGAGTGTAAGGGTTATTAAAATGGTGTAAGGGTCATTAAAACATGGTGTAAGGGTTATTAAAATGTCCTTAAAGTATGATCTGGGGGCTGTGTGCAGTGGCTCACACCTGTAATCCTAGCACTCTGGGAGGCTGAGGTGGGTAGATTGCTTGAACTCACAAGTTTGAGAGCAACCTGAGCAAAAACGAGACCTTGTCTCTATTAAAAATAGAAAAAACTGAGGCAAGAGGATTGCTTGAGCCTAAGAGTTGGAGATAGCTATGAGCTATGATGCCACAGCACTCTACCCAGGGCAACAGCTTGAGACTGTCTCAAAAAAACAGAAAAACATGTGATCTGGTGTTTTGGGGAGTCCCCCAAACCCTTTTGTGTGGGAGGGTCTGCAAGGTCAAACTATTTTTATAACAATGCTAAAATATCATTTGCCTTATTCTTTCATGAGTATGTTGTGGAGTTTTCCAAAGGTTGCGCATATTGAATGCAGAAGCAAATATGGAAATCCAGCTGTCTTCTATTAAGCCAGACATCAAAGATATCTACAGAAGGTAGAACAGTGACATTCTTCTCATTGCTTTTTATTTGTTTGTTTTGGAAATGTAAGCATCAGAAATTTAAAAATTATATTAATGTAATGAATTTATTATTATTTAAAATGAATATATCAATATTTTTAAATATCTTCATTTTAATTTGTAAGTATTGGTTGGTATAACCATAGTTAAAAGTTCCGTGGCAGGCATCCTCAAACTATGGCCTGTGGGCCACATGAGGCCCTCCCAGGACATTTATCAGGCCCATCGGGTGTTTTTACCGCCTCTGCCTGTCCTGCTCAGCAGCCGACTCGTCCCGAGCCCGCAGTCTGGCCCTCCAGCGGTCTGAGGGACAGTGCACTGGCCCCCTGTTTAAAAAGTTTGAGGACCCCTGTTATCAATACTATTTAAGATTGTAAAATGTTTTCAAGACCAAAAAACTTTAGAGAGTAGGATGTAGAGAGACTAAATTGTTCTCCTTGATATAAAATTAGAGATTTTGGAGCTTATTGTCTTATCAGCAGTTCCAGAGAGAAATGAGGGTTGGGAGAAGGCCAAGGGGACTGGACCCCAGGAAGAGTTGACATGTGCAGAGGAGTCCCCAACATGATGGTATTTTGCCCCCATAGGGGAACAAGGTCAGTGTAACAATCTCTGAGTTCAGGGATGACCAAAACGTCCTAGGGACAGTCCTGTATGATTTTGACTGTTTATTGTTTTAATTGGTTTAAAAAGATTTAGTTTGTTTGGGAAATATGCATAACAATGTTTTAATTTTCATAGTAAGTTGCATACATAGTATAATAACAAAGGAATACAGCAGCCAGATCCCTGAAATCCAAAGAGAAAAATATATTGGTGGTGCCTATGGCTCAGTGAGTAGGGTGCTGGCCCCATATACCCAGGGTGGCAGGTTCGAACTCAGCCACAGCCAAACTGCAACAACAACAACAAAATAGCTGGGTATTGTGGCAGGCGCCTGTGGTCCCAGCTACTTGGGAGGCTGAGGCAAGAGAATCGCCTAAGCGCAAAAGCTGGAGGTTGCTGTGATCTGTGACACCACAGCACTCTACTCAGGGTGATAAAGTGCGACTCTATCTCTAAAAAAAAAAAAGGAGAGAGAGAGAGATAGAAAAATATATATACTGATACTGGGTGCACTTTAGCTTCAGTTTCTTTTCTTTCTTTCTTTTTTTCATAGAGACAGAGTCTTACGTTATCGCCCTCGGTAGTGTGCTGTGGCATCACAAATCACACCTACCTCCAACTCCTGGGTTTAGGCAATTCTTTTGCCTCAGCCTCCTCAGTAGCTAGGACCACAGGTGCCTGCCACAACGCCCAGCTATTTTTTGTTGTAGTTTTTCCAGGGCCAAGGCGAAACCCTTCAAACCCTTCACCCTCAGTTTATGGAGCTGGCACCCTACCGCTGAGCCACAGGCACCTCCCAAGCTTCAGTTTCTAAAATTGAAAGCCAAGCAGGCTGGGTGTGGTGCCCCAGCACTTTGGGAGGTTGAGATGGGAGGTTCACTTGAGCCTGGGAGTTTGAGGTTACAAATGAGGTTGAAAACACCACTGCACTTTGGCCCAGGCAACAGAACATGACCTTGTCAAAAAAAAAAAAAAAGGCTCAGCGCCTGTGGCTCAAGTGGCTAAGGTGCCAGCCACATAACACCTAAGGTGGTGGGTTCAAATCCAGCCCAGCCCACCAAACAACAATGATGGCTGCAACCAAAAAATAGCTGGGCATTGTGGCGGGCACCTGTGGTCCCAGCTACTTGGGAGGCGGAGGCAGGAGACTCGCTT
>CAUYQV010066774.1:0-21520 GCA_963574575.1 Galagoides demidoff
GTACACCATGGAATGCTATGCTGCCATAAAGAAAGATGGAGACTTTATGTCCTTGTTTACATGGATGGAGCTGGAAAATGTTCTTCGTAGCAAAGTAACCCAAGAATGTGAAACAAAGTATCCAATGTACACAGACCTATGATGAATCTAATTTATAGATTTCATATGAAAGCTATAAACTAATTATAGCCTAAGAATATGGGGAGGGGGGAGGGGAGGGGAGGGAGGTGGATGGGTGGAGGGAGGATGATTGGAGAAATCACCTCTATGGTTTATCTTTCAAGGGTACAAGTGAATCTTTGTAAAAGTAGAATATAAACATGTTAACATAATAACTAAGAAAATGACATAAAGGCTATTAACCAGTTTGATGAAAATATTTCAAATTATATATGAAAACACCACACTGTACCCCATGATTGCATTAAGGTACACAGCTATCATTTAATAAAAAAAATAAAGAATAATTATATGATGTGTATAAATGTAAGTAAAATGGCATAAAAGATAGGGGCTGGTGATGTTACTATGTATTTTGATCTGGTAAGATACCAGTAGACTGTGGAAAGTTATATATACCTAAAGTAACCATTAAAAACTATACAAAAGAAGAAAAAAAAAGAGTTTGAAAGCAGATTATTTTAACAATTCTGGGAAAATAATCAGTATTTTGGTGCATTTGCAACTCCATTTTCAGTTGACATAAATATGTTACCTGCCAATTTTCAAATGGAATGCATAGAGCTGCAATTTGACATTCAACTTAAAAATTTGATCATGTCTCTTTATTGGACTTCTATAGATCCTGTCTTCCCAGAGAAAATTCCCTTGCTTCACAATCACACCTTATTCATGTCATTACCTTTTGGCCACACCTACATTTGCAAACAACTACTTTCAAGAAGGAAGCACATTAAGAGTAAAATTAGAACCAAAATATCTGATGAGCACCTTGAGAGCTCACTGACAATTCTAACTACTTCCATTGAATCAGATAGTGATGCATTAGTTTCTCAAATAAAATGTCATATATCCCACCAGTTTTAGGCTGCCCGCTTTTCCTTTACCTTTATAATAATAAATATGAAAAAGACCCTTTATTATTGACATATGTATATTTTCTGTATTAGTCATTGCAAACTTGGGACCTGCTCAACAATTTTAAAAGACTCCCTGAATGGGCCACTGAATAATTGGGATTATTATGTACAGACTTTTTGCTTATTTGTGGTGCCAGATATCAGGAATATTATGCATAGATCTTGATCAGCTTTCATTAGTTTTGTGTATTTAACATGTGGCTCAAGACAATTCTTCTTTCAGGGTGGTCCATAGAATCCAAAAGGTAGAATACCCCTGCTCTATGGGATGTGGCTGCCAAATGTTAGCTGGAAACTTTTAAAAATATATAAGAAGGAAAAGCATGTTGGGTGACCATACAAGTGAACTGTAGCTAACTTCCTTTCTACTTTTGGGGTGGGGGGGAACATCACCCATTGCATGTGCCCCATCTTCTGTCATAGACATCAGAGGGAGATGACACATTGTCTTTTTCTTTCCTCTGGATGCAAGGGTGGGAGCATGTGAACCAGAGCAGTGTCTGAGCTATTTTTGCCCAGGCCTTTGAGTCTTGGTTGAGTTACACTGAGGAAGATTACTAAAGGTCATTCATGGCAGCAGCCTGTTGTGTCTTAGGGCCTTGGCACTCTAATACTGTTCCCTCTGCCTGGAGCATTTTGTTCTGTATCTCTCCCGGCTGCTCCTTTTCTTCTGTCAAGTCTCTGCTCCAATGGAATGCCCTGACCAGCTCCTCTGAAAGTCACTGTGTCTTCCCATCATTATCTGTTTTCTAACTCAGCTTTATTTATTTTTTGTGACAGACTTTTGCTCAATCTCCCAAGCTAGAGTGTCATGTGTCAACATTATTAACAGTAACCTCAAACTCCTGGGCTCAAGTGATCTTCCTGCCTCTGGCTTCTGAATAACTGGGACTGCAGGTGCCTGCCATAATGCTTGGCCAATTTTTCTGTTTTTAGTAGAGATGGGGGGTCTTGCTCTTGTTCAGGCTGGTCTCCAACTCCTGGGCTCAAGCAATCCTCCCTCCTCAACCTCCCAGAGTTCTAGGATTAAAGCCTCAGCTTTATTCATCTATATAGCACACACCATGTTTCCCCCAAAATAAGACTTACCCCCAAAATAAGCTCTAGCAGGACAGGATTTCTATGCATTTGTTAAATATAAGCCCTACCCTGATAATAAAACCTAGTGATGGGCATGGTTATGCAGTGTATCTGCATAGCCATACTGGCGCAGAGTGGTAAGGAAGACTGGAATATCTTTTATCTGCCACAGCTCCTTTCTCTGAGCCATTTGCACTTTCACAGGTGCACGTGTGGTAACTGTGGTCACAGGCATCCTATTGCACACATGCAAACAGCTAAGGGAAAGGAGTTCATGCATCACTAGCACCAACCCCACCAACAAGGTCGGCTCCCCCTGTCAGGTTCCAGAAGAAGATGACTTAACTGTATTTGAATAAATGTAGATTGTTGTATTATACTTAATAAAAATAAGCCATCCCCTGAAAATAAGCCCTAGTGTGTCTTATTGAGAAAAAAAATATAAGACAGTGTCTTATTTTTGAGGAAACACGGTATATAAAATTATGTAATTATTTTAAATTACTTAGTGAATTGTGTTCTCCTTGAGGATACAGACACCCTATCTTGTCTGTCACTTTATTGCCAGGGCCCAAATGGCACCGAGCACAATGAAGTGCTCAATACATTTCTGTGAAGTGAATCAATCAGTGAGAGCTAGGCCAGTGTTTGGCAGGGTGGTACATACCTGAATTAGTATTAATTCTACATCAGGTTCAGATGTTGAATTGAATTGGGAGAAATTGAATCACGTAAGTGATAATAAGAGATGAGCATGTATTTGGAGTCTACTCCTAGCAGCAACTTGTTTGTTTTGTTAAGTTATGAAGCATGAATACTTGTCCTAATTGAAAATGGCATATGGATATATACCTAATAAAGGAATTATAGACCAAAAATCACATTACAACAAAGATATTTGTATCAGGATGTTTATTACCGCCCAATTTATAATTGCTACATCATGGAAGAAGTCCAAGTGCCCATCAACCCACGCAGGGATTAATAAGTTGTGGTATATGTACACTATGGAATATTATGCAGCCCTAAAGAAGGATGGAGACTTTACCTCCTTCATGTTTACATGGATGGAACTGGAAAATGTTCTTCTTAGCAAAGTATCTCAAGAATAGAAGAAAAAGTATCCCATGTACACAGCCCTATTATGAAACTGATTTACAGCTTTCATAGGAATGTTAGAACCTAATTATAGCCTTAGAATATGGGGAGGAGGGAGGGAGAGGAGAAGTGGTGGATGGGGGGAGGGAAGGTAATTGGAAGGGTCACTTCTATGGTTTATCCTACAAGGGTACAAGTGAATCTTTCTAAAAGCAAAGTCTGAATGTCTTAACGCAATAACTAAGAAAATGACATGACGGCTACGTTAACCAGTTTGATGAGAGTATTTCAAATTGTATATGAAAACACCACACTGTACCCCGTGAATGCATTAACGTACACAGCTATGATTTAATAAAAAAAGAAAAAGTCTGTAAGGTTACAGACCAAAATACATTTGCTCTTAGCCAACTTTCATTTCCTCAGGCCCTCTCAGTTCATGACAAAAATGAAGACACATGGGGACATCGTAACAGAAACTATGAAACGCCTGTGGCTTGCCCCACCCCTGCCCGGGATATGCCGGAACCTCAGCCCTTCCTTTCAGATTCAAGGAGGCCCTGGGGTCTCCCATATCCAAGATAGTTCTCCCCTGAAATCTGTGATGCCCACTTGCCTTCCCTCTGCCCTAACGTATGTTACCTGTCACTTACCGGGGTGGGGGTGGGGCACCGTCATTCTTGAAGACTGCTCACCCTGCCAGCATCTGTGCCTGCACCTCAGGGCCTCCGACACAGACCTCTCACTTGCTGCTCTTTCTCCGCACTGTAAGTCCTTTGCTATTGAAAATGCTTTGATGCAGTCATGAAGCTGAGCAAACCTACTGTCTTAGACTTTTGGATCTACACACAGTTCCTTCATTCCCCAACAAACTTTATTTCAGTGCTTGCCAAATGCCAGGCCCTAAGGACAGAGATAGAAGCTAGTCCTGGTCCTCAAAAAGAACCTCCCTTCATCAGGGGCATGGGGAGGGGAGAAGGCTCTTGTGTTGGGCTCTCCCTTTGGGTAGCTCCTTAAACCCAATCAGTGGAACAAGGAGGCCAGGTGAATGTTGAGAGGACAGTAGAATAAGAAGAAAGAAAACGCAGGGTGTGGTCTCAGCCTGGCCTGCCATGAGGGCAGATCTTCCCCTTTAGGGGTAAGGAGAGTATAGCTCACGTCATGCTCCACCTCGGGCTGAAAGACGGCAACAGGAGCAGCAGGCGTGATCGTATCTAGAGTAATGGCTGACATCACCACGCCTTCACTATGTTCAAAACCATCTCTCCCAGTAGAATTCTCTGTGATGACGGAAATAGTCTGGGTCTACACTATCCAAAATAGAAGCCACTGAGCATTTGAAATGGGGCTGGTACAATATCGATTTAATATTAGCTCATTTTGGCCAATTTAAATTGTCACATGTGACAGGGCCACCATGTTAGCACAAGACAAGATATTGCTAAGTACCTTATGGGTAATAATTTAATTCTACCCATAAACAAGGAGATAAGCATGATTATCATCTCCATTGTACTTTTTGTTTTGTTTTGAGACAGTCTCACTTTGTCACCCTCAGTATGGTTCTGTGGCATCATAGCTCACAGCAACCTCAAACTCTTGGGCTCAAGTGATCCTCTCACCTCAGCCTCCCAGACAGCAAGGATTACAGGCATGTGCCATGACACCCAGCTATTTTTAGAGATGGGGGTCTCGGTATTGTTCAGGCTGGTCTTCAACTCTTGAGCTCAAGCAATTCACCTTCCTCAGCTTCCCGAGTGCTAGGATTACAGGCATGAGCCACCACACCTGGC
Organism: Galagoides demidoff; assembly: GCA_963574575.1. Lineage (NCBI taxonomy): Eukaryota > Metazoa > Chordata > Mammalia > Primates > Galagidae > Galagoides > Galagoides demidoff. Next base: position 5,072 of record CAUYQV010066774.1, read on the forward strand.
CTCATCTCCATTATACTGTGCAGAAACTGGGGGCCGGAGAGGTTAAATAACTTGTCCAAGTCAGTCAGCAAGGGTGGAAAAAAGACTCACTTCCCAGGAGTCTGACCCTAGAAAGAAAAATGATTCCCACATCATACATCCAGTCACTCATTCCAGAACCACATATCTATTGTGCCTTTCGTGAGTACAGGGAGATAAATGGGACAGGGTCCCTGGGCTCGGGAACAGACAATCTATTGAGGGAGACAGACAAACTAAAGGAAGCCTCAAGGTCAGCTCACGGTGCTAGGGAGGCCTCCACTAAGGCCACTGACCTTGCATTGGGGGGTTGGAAGGGGGTGAAGATGAGCAAAATTCTCTAGCTCACAAGCCCTTCCTCTTTCCTGGACCCTGGCCATGTCCCCCAGCTCTCCTCTCCTGGTGGACAGCACCCCACCATGATGAGGAGCGTCTATGAGAATATCTTTGAAGATACAGGGGCCAGGTCGGGGAGGGGGATGAAGTCACCCTCTCCTATAAGGACACTCACTCAGCAACGTGAAACCTCCCTGACATGCCCACACCTGTCCAAACTGGACACTGGTAAACCACTTGGACCGTGGCTTCCAGAGCTGTCCTACACGAGCTACCCCCAGTGCTTAGAGCAGCCTCCACCAGAGCTGTGGGACTTTAGAGTCGACTCAATCACCACTCAAGACTCAGCTCCCCCACATGCTGGCCCGGTGACCTCTCACAAGGCTTTTTAAACTTGCTGAGCTTCAGTGTCCTTATTTGAAAAGTCAGGACCATAACCTTGACTTTCTGGGGTTGTTGTGAGGATTAAGCACGTGTGAAGTGCCTGATCGACTGTGGACATTTCACAGATGCCTGCTATTATTCTTAACAGTTACCCATAAAGCGTAAAGGAGACCACATCCCTTTGCACCTCTGCCCTGCTTGCCAGGCCACTGAGACAGAGAAAGAGATCCAGAGGTGTGGCAGGAACCTGGGAGTCAGTGGGGGCGACCTGGGACCTTATCACTCACAGCTGTAAAACTGGAGCGTCCCATCTCCACTTTGGGTCTCTGTGTCCCCATGTGGAATAGGGGAGTGTTGGGCTGGACTTGGCCCTCCGCTGGGGTAGGGATTAAAATGAGCTGAAACCTACTGTGGGCCACCTGCCGTCTCATCCCTGCTGGTGGCTGCAGCTGCTCTTCTCGGGTCATCTGTGTTCACCAGAAACTAGATGTCTGGACATTTTGTAAGGTATCTTTAATTACAGAAAGGTAGTAACCATCTGCACCTTTTAGTCATATCAAATACTATAAAATTAAACAAAGATCTTTACGCAGAGTCCAGTCCAACCACTGCCATTTGGGAGTCTGCAGCCAGCTGGCCTCCCAGGGCCTCCCAGCCCTGACATGTGGCGATTCTGCTCCTCCGAGCCTGGGAGACACTGCCGCTCCACCCCTGCTGCCTCCTGGGCTTGTTAACTGAGAAAACACATCTTTCAGGTCCCCTTTTCAGTTCCTTTCCCAACGTGCGTCACAAACCTATGGGGTCTCAGAGGGTGTCCTGTTCAGTGCCAGGCCTCCCGAAACCCTGCCCAAACACTTTCTGGCAAGTTCTCCTTGCATTTCCAGGAGTCTCGGCACCTCTCGGTTCCTAGTTCCAGCTGGTGACGACTGATTTTCTACACTGACCTCACCACCACCCCCCCCCCCCCCGTGGCATCCAGCGGAAAGGGTTGATGAAATCATCATTTCAGCCACTCTGCGGGAGACCAGGTGTGAAAACTAATGCTGACCTGACAGCCAGAGTTTGTGAAGTGTCATCCACGGCCGAAGCACCGTTCAAAGCATGCTGTCGATACTGACCGACTTGGTCTCTGTGGCAACCCTCTGAGATAGGCACTATTGCCATCATCATTTTGCACATGAACACACTGAGGCCCAAGAGCCCAGGGTCACCCAGCTAATAAGCGACACTGATGGGCCCAGCTGGTCCATACCCACAATCCCCAGACTATGAACTGTGTTTCCGCAAAGGTTCCCGGCCAAACCACAGTGAAGTCCAGCCTCCCGTGTGGACCTGTCTGATCCGGCCCCCGCTCTCTTCCCTGGTGACATACCTCACTTTCCCCCTGGGAATGACGGTGTGCCTCTGCCTTTTTTCACATGCTGGTCCCCCCACTGCAATGCCCTTCCCTCCGTTCTCTGATTGCTGGCCACCACGGTTGGCCCTTCCCAGCAGCTCCTCCTAGCAGCCGTCCTAGACAGTGGACTGGCAGCTTCCTCTCCAGTGCTCCGTGTGTGTAGAGTGTTTCATCACTGCCTGACTCACACAGCCGAGCATCACCTCACTGTACATTCATCTCCTTCATGGGACTAGGAGCTCCCTGGGGCCAGGGGGGCCAGGGCTGAGGGTGCCCTCATCTCGCCCTGGCAACATAGCAGGCTCAGGGCGTGTTGTTCAGGATGACCGGCACTGGCCTCTCCCTTTGTCCTGCCTGTACTCCCTTCATGGTTGCTTAACCTGACACCTGGAGACCAAGGTGCCACGGCTGGGGGATACTGCAATTGGGACAGCCAATGATGTCACCTTGCGTTAGTTTGTTAAGGCTGTCAGAACCAAGTGCCATAGACTAGGTGGCTTAAACAACAGAGATTTGGTTTCTTACAGTTCTGGAAGATAGAAGAGTCCGAGGTCACAGTGTTGGCAGGTTTGGCGTCTTCTAAGGCCTCTCTCACGGGCTTGTCAATGGCCATCTTCTCCTTGTGCCTTCCCCTGGTCTTCCCTCTAGGGTGTCTGTGTCCTAACCTCCTCCTCTTATAAGGACACCGGCCATACTGGCGTGCAGCCCAGCGCAATGACTCATTAAAGCTTGATTATCTCTTTAAAGACCCTTGCCCCACATGCAGTCACACTCTTAGACTCCGAGATCAAGATTGTCAACATATGGGTAGTGACCACGTGAATTCTGCCCCTCACACACTCAGTTTCCTGTCTCACTTCTGCTCCCTTAGGGAACCCCTACGCAGCTAGAGCTATTAAAGGCAGGCCGAGAGAGCCCTTCATGTGCAGCCAGCCCACCCTTTACATTTCACAAATAGGGAAACTGAGGCCCGCAACTGACTTGCCATCAATCAGGATCAGTCAGCATAGTAAATCCACGTGTCTGACTGCTGGTCCGGGGGTAACTGCCCAGCCATTTGCAAACACTGCCATTGCCACTCACTGCTATTTCCCACCTCCACCCTCCAACACAAAGCAGAGGGAGGCTGGTATGAGTCAGGGGAGCAGACATCCTACCAGGAAGCCTCATCCCTTGCTCTTCCTTGCAGAGCCAGGCCCACACTCAGGCCCCACCCAATGTTCAGGCCTCTGGAGCTGCTCTGTAGCCCTGCGGCCAGATGTTCCTAGCCACCTGAAGGGCATCTAAAAACTGCTCTCTCTCTTTTTTTTTTTTGAGACAGAGTCTCACTATGTCACCCTCATTAGAGTGCCGTAGCTTGACAGCTCACAGCAACCTCAAACTCTTGGGCTCAAGTGATTCTCTTACCTTAGTAACTGGGACCACAGGCACCCGCCACAATGCTGAGTTATTTTTTTGTTCTAATTGTCATCGTTGTTTGGCGGGCCCAGGCTGGGTTTGATCTCACCAGCCCCGTTGTATGTGGCCCGCGCCCTAGCCACTGAGCTACGGGAGCTGAGAATGAAAGCTGCTCTCTTCACTCCAGCTCAGCCGTGGAGCTCCCAGAAGGAGAAGCTGATTAGAATATCAAGCAATTGATTTTCTCCTTCCAGTCCATAGCATGGATTAAAAAGGAACCTCTTACCACCCCTCCTGCTCTGCTTTGATCAAGCAAAGGCTCCCCAGGAGCTAAGAGCCATCCCCACTGCCCTGGGGGCCCCCACTTCTTCTGTTCCACAGCCAGGTAAGAGCAGCACATGTCCACATCATCCGGACCATTCAGATGTTCTCTGTAAGAACTCAAGAGACATACCACAGCTCCCTATGCCAGCAAAATGAAGTTCAACCTCCTTGGGGTGACAGTCAAAGCCTCTGCCTATTTCCCAGCCTCAGCTCCCAATGAATAGCACAGACCATGGGGCCAGATTGCTCAGGTTCAAATCCTATCCTATCTCTAGCACTTACTAGCTGTGTAACAGTGGACAAATTACTTAACCCCTCTGTGCCTCAGTTTTATAAATCTATAAAATGGGAACAATACCTTCCTTCTAGGATTGTTATGGGTATTAAATTAGCAGATATGGATACAGCACATGGAATAGTACCTAAAATACATTAAACTCTATGTAAAAACAATATTTGTTAAATAAATATATGTGTGCCCCACCCAATACAATGACGAGCTCTCCTAAGAACCCACAATATATGAAACACAGTTCCTACCAGAAAAGGGCCTGTGGAGGCAGACTTGGCTGATACAAGCCGTGAAAGGTAGGGAGAAATGCCCAGGGAAGTAAGGAGAGCAATCCAGGCAAAGGGAAGAGCCAGAGTCATGAAGCTCAAGGGCACAGGGCGTGTTGGGACAGGATAGAGCTCTGAGCAGGAGGGGCAATAGGAGCTGAGGCTGAAGAAATGAGGGAGACTAAATCTGGGAGAAACTGGATTCTGGAGGGAGAGGCCTCCCGTATCAATCCAGGAATGTACCCGGCTCCCATGCACCCGCCCTCCCCCAGCCTTGGGCAGCCTGATCCTGCCACTGCCCCCTCTGCCACACAGTAAACCCTGAGCTTCGCCTCTGTCCTGGCTCAGTGCTGGGCCTAGCTACAAAACTGAACAGGTTGTGTTGTCTCTGCCCTGAAGAGAAGCATGAAGTCTGGAAGCTGAGTGAGGTAGCCACAAGGACTGTTAAGGACAGTGGGAAGGCACAACAAGGCCCGGGCCAAGGGCAGCTCCAGCTGGGACATATGAGCAGGATGGGGGGAGGTTCAGAAAGGAGGCACCCGTCTGTGAGAAGGCACCAGAGTGTGACACTGCAGGGGACTTCAGAGAACTGCTTGTGGTTTGGCACAGCTGGAGCAAAGGCACGTGGTGAGGGGTCACAGGTGAGGGATGGGGAGGCAGAGAGAAAGTAGCCACAGGCAGTGGCCAGACCAAGGATCACATCATGCCCAGGATTCCGTGGGCTCCAGAAGGACTTTTGGAGGGGAAGGGCATGGTGGAGCTACATCTTAACGTCCCAAGAGCAGAACCTGAGATAAGAATGTCAGTGGAGGTGGTTTATGTGAGAGATGACGGCAGGAGCAGCTGTGACAGTCAAAAGAGAGAGACGGGGATGATAGACACGATCAGAAAAGGCGTGTTATTGAGCTGGTCACCTCCCTGGGCAGCTAGAGGTCAGCCCGGCTGGCACCCTCTGAGAAACCACCTGTGAACGCCGTCTTGTCACCAGCCTTCACCCTGCATTGCTTCAGTGTACCCACCTCCTCTCAGCCACTTCCCTTCCAGTCTGTGCCTGGGCAGGGACTGACTGGCCTTCTGTGGCTTTGAACAAGTCCCACCTGCTTGAAATAGGACACTCAGAGCACACATGAAACTGTCCTTACAGCTGTGCTCAACTGTGTGGTCCAAGGGGGGACGTGAAGCACAGAAGCTCATGTGACACTCCCCCAGATATAAGAGATACCATGAATTGTGTTCAGCTGAAAATAACAGTGGCTTAACCAAGTTAGACATTCGCCTCACTCTTGCATTGAGGAAGTCCAGAGGGACTGTTTAATGGCTGAGACACTTCTTGAAGGTCACCTTTCGGTTGTGCATGGTCTGAGCTATCTGCAAGCACGCCGGCCACTTTCTAGGCAGCAGACTGAACCAGGAGGAACAGAGTGCCTTCTCCCTTTTAAGGAGACTTTCCAGCACTTCCATACGATGCTTCTGCTTATATCTCCTGATAGAGCCACAGTTGTAGCCACAAGAGAGTAAAGAAAATGCCATCTTTGAGAGATCATGGGCCATGTTCCTAACTAAAAATTGGAATTCTACAAGTAAGAAGTGGAGTGAGAATGGACCTTGAGAGTTGACCAGCAGCCCCTGCCATGAATGCAAGCTGGGAATTGGGAAGTTAGTTAGGAAGCAGTTGTGGTAACCCGGGGGAGAGGGGAAGGGCCTGGCCAAGGCTCTGGAGTGAGAATGGGAGAAAGGATGCATCTGCCAGTCTCTTGGAGAAAAAAGAAAGAGAAGGATCAGGAATGAGTCCCAACCCCTAACTCAGCTGAGGAGGTACATGGAGGGTTCTGTCATGCTGATAGGAAACTGGGAACATAAACAGTTTGGAGAAAGGCCCTAAGTTCACTGTAGACAGTAGGGGCTTGTGAGGCCTGAACAATAACCAGATGTGTCCAGCAAACAGAAAGCCTGGCTGTTCAGGCAGCCACGTGAGGTCTTGGGGGCATCAGCCACTGGAGCAGAGAGGAATCCTCGGGGAGAATGTGAAACTGGAGGAGGGCATGGAGACAGCAGCAGGCCAGTGTCAGGGCGAGGCTGTGCACGAGGGCTGACCTCCGAGGGCCACTCTGAAGAGGGGGAAAGTGAAATTGAGGTGCTTATGCCCCTATTTGGCTGTGACCCTCTTCTATGCCCTAGCCAGAGGCCCCTTCCAGCTTCACTCCCTGAGCTCTGCAAGCCGCTTGATCTTCAGGCTGAGGGCTGGGAGCGGCACCCCATGCAGTCAGCCTTCCAGCACTGAGCTGTCTCCTGTTGGGCGTCTCTGCTCTTCTCAAACTTCAGTAAACTCTCCTTAGTGACGAAGATAGACAGGCAGAATAAAGGGGAGGGCCAGTGCACAGATGGCCGAAGGACAGCTAGACAGGTAGTAGGGAGGTGACTTCACGGGGAACTGAGAAGGGGCACTCAGGAAGGCAGAAGGAGGACCCGGAGTTGAGGGGGACGTGAGTTCCAGGGTCAAGTGTGACCCCCACGGTAGTTAAGAGCAGGGCTGTGACACACCCTTTGGATTTACCACGAGAAGGTCAATGACGACCTTGACAAGAGCAGTTCCAGCAGTGGGAGAAGCTGGGCCGCAGCTGGTGGAGGGGGCGACGCGCGGGGGATGAGGAAGTGGTGCCAACCGCTTTCTCCCTCCGTTCCACATAAAACATCTGGCTCAGACGTCACCTCCCTGGTTCCAATTCCAAACTTGTGCTGAACCTTTCTTCTTCCTCTGGGCTCTCTGAACACCGATGGGCGCCTGCCATGAATGGCTGGGAGAACTCCCATGCCGAGGCCCGTGGCTCTGGACACACACAACGTCGTGGGAAGAGGACTGTCGTGGGGTCATCCCCAGCCTCTCGCAGCTCCTGAGAAGGAAGTGCATCCTGTCTGACTTGGCCACGATCAGGCTCTGGGACCCCTGCCCAGTACCTCCCACCCGCCCTTATCCACTCACTTAGCCATGACAAAATGTAGCAGGGTCCCACTTCCCTGTGGCCTGATGGTCTGGGATGTCCCTCTGTCCAGTCTTCTCTGGTACTGGCTAAGGACTCAGGCAAGCTCTGCTACAGCGTAACACCCAGGCTGCTCCTGGAGACTCAGAAAGGACCTGGCTGCTCCTGCCCAACCACCCTGGGCTGTCGCCACATGGACCTGTAACTGCAGGGTGAGTCACCTCAGCCCTGATCACTCGGGCCAAGGTACCGGCCAGGGCTGCATCACCAGCAGAAAGAGTTATATATAGCCAGCCACGAAGCTGACATTTATGGGGCACTTCCTGGTACTTGAATCAACTCAATTAACCTCCCAACAACCTTGCAAGGTACAAGCTATTCTTATCCCATTTTATGAACTGGGAACCTAGAACAGATCAATCTCTGGAATAATTTGACATCTTCAAATTCAACTGTCTCGATCCCGAGGAAATGTGTCTGGGAGGAGAGGGCAATTAACACTTTTGCCAGGCACAGTATATATGCCAAGAACATTATCTTATTAGGTCCTTACCACAACTCCATGATGGGCTGTATTTACACATAATTGGCCTAAAGCTCAGAATGGGAAGGATGGGCCAGCAGGTTCAAGATAGAAGACGGGGCTGTGAGTTAAGCTGGCGACAGAGCCTCCCCTCTTTAGCCCCCTTCTATTTAGTCTGTTCGATAATTCACAACTCTGAGGGGCAGGCAGTACCATCCTCATTGCACAGAAGAGGAAACTCAGGCTTAGGCAGGTAACAATGACTGCCCAAAGTTGTTTTACAAGTGTACAATCCAAGGGCTGCAGGTGGGTGAGGGAGGTGGGAATGTGAGGACAGAGCTGAGATTCCAGGTCTCTGACTGGGAAACCTGTCAGCTCCAGGCAGAAAAGATGGGATTGGAGGATGGAAAACTTTTCTCTGGCCGTCAGATTATGCCACAGCTTCTGTGGTGTTTACACACACACACGCACCACTTCAACACCGTAGGCACAGTGATCCTCCCCACACCAGCCTCGGGACACAGCTGTGACCTCATGACATGCGGATTGGGTAGAGAGGACCAGGCAGATGTGACAGGCCCTATTCTGTCTAATGTGCTGAGCTCTGTGCTCCCTATGGAGACAGAGGAAGATGGATGGGACACGATGCTGTTGCCATCGACTCCTCATATTCCCCACTCCGCTCCACCCTGGCTAGGCTGCTCTGAGCTTGCAGGAGGAACCAGAGAATGTCTTGGCTTCTTAGAAAGGTGATTCACTCAGAGTACACAGAAAAGAAGCTGACTTTCTCGTTTTGTTTTTTTTTTTTTTCCTAGGCCCAAGTAGAGGTCACTCTTGTGCAATCCTGCCCTTTGAATCTCCTGGGTGATACCCAGTCTGGAAATCATCAGTGCCTTTTTTTTTTAGTTTCAGGTTAATGTGAGGGTATAAACAACCAGGTCACAATATTTGCATTTGTTAGGCAGAGTCTCTCTTGTAGTTATGTCCTGCACCCAAAAGGTGTGCCATACACCCCTAAAACATGCCCATTAAGTGGGAGCACCCCTAGTCCCCCTTATCTATCCCCCACTTCCCCTCCCTCCCAATTTGAATTGAACTGAGTTTTTCTCTTATGTGAGCATGAATTAAATCATCTACTGGCTTCATGTTAGAATTGAGTACATTGGATATTTGCTTTTCCTTTCTTGCGATACTTTTCTAAGAAGAACACATCCAGGTTAATACAACAGTGTAAATCACCATCTTTTTTCGGCTGAATAGTATCCATGGTACACATATACTACAATTTGTTAATCCATTCCTGGGTTGATGGACATGACATTTGTACTAGATTGTTTACCGCAGTTCAATTTATAATTGCCGAGGTGTGGAAACATCCTAATTCTGTGCCTTTTGAGACTTCAAGACCTGTCCCCCCTCCCTGATTAGTTGCAACAGTAATTGCCTGCTCAGGGCCATCCCCCCAGACCCTGTCTCCAGAGGGACAACGTCTAGCTCCTTCTCAGAATCCCAAGAACGAGCTGTGTTTCCTGCCTGGAATGACAGCAGCCAGTGCCTTGATGTGCTTGACCCCACCACATGCCACTGCCCTTCCCTTCCCAAACACGGAGAGTTGCCTGTTCCCAGGAAAGGGAAGGTGTCTGTTTTACCTGGGGGAATATCTAGAGAGCTGTCCCAGAGAGAATCTAAATAAATCCAAATGCTCTGGGGCAGCCATCTCGTTGGTCATCTGTGGCGGGTATGGGGAGGAAGACAACACATACTTGAGCCAGACAGACAGATGTACATTCAAATCTTGGCACCACCAAATTGCAGTGTGACTCTGGGGACCTTCATCTCTCTGAGCCTCAGTTTTCTCACCTGTAAAATGGGCTTTGTTATTACAAATATCAAATAAAGGTGCAATAATATCTTTTAGGGTAGCATGAAAACTGAAGAAATTAGCATATGAGAAAATGCCTCACACTGAGTCCAATCCCCATCTCCAGTTCACTGCTGCCCCTTCCATGATGTGACACTAAAACCTTCCACAAGCCCCATGCCCAGCCTCAGCCCATAAAGCCCACTTTGTACTATGAACATGGGTCTGCCTGGCCTCCCATTATTTGGCCATTTGCTGCTCTCATGCCAGGAACAAATTCCTTCCCCCACCACATCAAATTCCTTATGCTGACCATAAGCCTTAAAGAAAGAATTTCTGCCCATGTGTCAAAGTCAGCAAGGCCTGGGAGGCTTTTGGCCCATTTCAAGTCATACAGCCTGGACCTCGACCGGCCTCCCCACCTGGGCTCTTCCTGCATAGTTCCCCACTTGACCCAGACAGAGTCCTCTGGTCAAGGTCTGGGGATTTCTAGGCCCCTGATTCAGAAGGAAGGTTTGGCTGGCACTCCAGTCTGCACAAACATCTTGGGGGTCTCTTAGATGCCAAGTGGGGGATCTAAATTGTTATGAACTTTCATGTTTACCTTTAATTTTTCATAAATTTGAGACATTTTAGCAAAGGCACACCATGCTTCCTAATCCCATTAACTGAGGGTCACAGAGTCCACAGGGCTCTTCTTCCTCCCAGGTCCACAGAGGCAAAACATGGGGTGGGGGTGCTTGCTGAAGGAAGCAGAAGACAGAGTGCAGAGGAGGCGACCACTTACACAGATCACAGAGCACGAGGGTGGGAAGCCAGGGGCAGGTGTGGACCTGGAGCATAGAGCCCCGAGCATCCTCTCTACAAGAGGTCAGTTTGCCAAGAAGCCTTTCCAGTCCCTTCACTGAACTCTGGAAAGCAGAGAAATCAATGACTCTTTTTCTATCATATATTCAATCGCATGTTTGGCTTGACAAACACTGACACCCTCTGATATTGGGATAACCAGAGGAGGCTTTTTAACAGACAGACACCCCTGCCCCGCCCCAGACCCACAGGCTCAGAATTTCCCAGGGAGGGTTCTAAGCATGTCTATTCCTGAGAAGAGCGGCTCTGATACGGAGCCAGGGCTGGAAACCACCAAATCTAAACTTAATCATAGAAAATGAATACCGAGAACCTATAGGGTGCCAGGCAGTGTCACCGTGGTCAACCTTGCCACAACCCAGCAAAGTGGATTTTCTCAGCTGCATTTTGCATGATGAGGGGAGTGTGTTCTAAGTTGTTAAGGGGTTTCCTGAGCCACACAGCAGAACCTGGGTCTGAATCTGGGTCTCTCTGATTTCAAAGCCCAGCCTTTCCTGTGCCTCTCTCTGCCCAGCCCTTGACAGGTTGGCAGACCCTAAAGATAGGAGGTGCATTAGACTCCTACCTGACCCAGAAGCTGACAACCGAATGGGGATGGCTGACACAGGAAAAACAGAGGCTTCGGGGGCTGTGAGTCCAGTGGTGGTATTGTGGGGCCCTGAAGTGGGCCTTGAATGATACCATGGCACGTCCATCTGTCCCCTGACAGTCCATGTAGCTGGCCTGCATACTTACGCCATGTCCCTGCCTTCAGGATGCTCAGAGCCTAGTGCTCTAACTCCCGTAGGCCTTCCATTCCCCACCCCGCAGACCCTCCCTCTTCCATCTCCCTCCTCTCTTCACCTCTTCCCCCAACTCCCAGCTTCCTATGGCCTGCACCTCAGAGCACCCTTTACAGTGAGCCAAGCTTTCTTGGTCATCCAGGAAATGGGGGTGTTACAGGCACAGTCCTCAGGTAGGAGGGAGGCTCGTGGGCCCCGCCCAGGCTGGGGGACAATGCGGTGAGCTCCAGAGCCACAGACTTACAGAGTGAATCACAGCACACAGACACCTGAGAAATGGAGATAATGAGACCCACTGCCCTGGGAAGTCAGGGAGCGAGATGAGATAAGAAGAGAAAGTGCTTTGAGCTCCTCAGAAGAAAGAAGCCATAAACAGATCCAGGGTATTATTACCACTGTCATTACCGGCCGCAATTAAAAGGACACGCATCTGACTGCATGAGAGATCATTACCTGGTGTTGCAACCCACACATTGCTGTACTTTTAATATAATTTCATTTTTATTATTAACTGATAAGCCCAGGAAACACTCCTAGAGTCATTCTGACATGTTAATACTGCTCTTTGGGCTGGGTGGGGTCTCTTCCCTCCTACACAGCCAGGAAAGGATCTAAGCCCAGGGAAAAGAGGCTGAGCTTCCCATGACTCCCCAGTTCCCTGGCCTGGGTCCTCTTCACAAAGCACTAGATTCTACATCCAAATCCTCCTTCCCCTTGGTCCTTCAAACCTTTCCTCGCCTCACCTACCTGAACACATCCTCTTTATCTATCTTCCAATTACTTGCAAGGAGAATTTGATAAATGCCTATTGGGTGCCAGGCCTGGGAGAGACAAAGATTAAGTCGAGCAGGGTCCTTGCCTTCCACAAAGCAGTGCACAGGCCATGCATTCGTTCCCCTGGTGAGCTTCATGCATCTAACTATGGGCTGTGCTGAGGACACAGAGCAACAGGATAACACTCCTACCTGATCACGGGAACTTCACACCTGCGAGTGTAGCATGATTCCCAAACAACACAGAAATTCACACTGAGGTGTATTATAACCAAGGAAGCAGGGAAGACATGACTGAGGGGAGACCATTCCCTGGCCTTAGAGTCAGGCTGGCAGGGTATGGCGTCTGTGGCTGGGGAAGGTCAATGAGACATGAGTTAGGCCTTCGGGTGTGCAGAGAAGGACACTGTGGGCAGAAGGAAAAGAGTGAGCAAAGCGGGGAGGAAGGAAACATAGGTATGCTCCAGGCATGGGGTGGGGAATACAATGTGGCCAGGGCGGTCAGGAGCTGACCAGAGGATAGGAATGAGGCTGCATACAGAGGGGCAGAGTGCAAGGGCTGCGCATCCCAGGATGATAATTCCAGGCAACATCCGTGAAACCCACCGCGAGCCACCAGATGTCAAGTGCTTTCCTTGTAGGAACATGTAAACCTCACAGAGCCCGGGGAGGCAGCACAATTCCCGTGCTGTTTTTGTAAGTGAAGATGTTGAGATCTGCCGCCCAGCGAGTAAGAGGAGAAGCAGGATCAGAGGAGCCCTGGCTCTCAACCCCAAAATAAGGGGGTTGCAGATAGCAGTGGATGGTTTCAGGCAGGGGGGAGGAGCAGCATGTCCTCTCCCCAAAACCAAGAAGGCGTAAATGGGGTGAGGGGAGGGACGAACAGGGGCATTTGAAGTGGACTCTGGGAGGAAGAAACTACAATTCCTGTTACAGGAAGCTCCACTCAGATTCTATTTCTGGGGTGAAAATAGACCAAAATATAAGATCCAGGCTCTGAATGGCAGAGGCTCTAGCCAGAGTGGTGACAGCACAGGCTGTGAGAAGTAGTGAGAAAGTGACTGTGTATGCACCCCTGTCCAGTCCTCAGTATGTGCAGGTACCAGAGGTACTGTTACTAGGCCATTACTAGCCCCAAAGGTACTGTTACTAGACCCAGGGGTACTGTTACGAGCTCCAGAGGTACCGTTACCAGCCCCATAGGTACTATTACTAGATCCAGAGGTACTGTTACTAGCCTCAGAGGTACTATTACTAGCCCCAGAGGTACTATTATTCACTTCAGAAATGAAGAAATGAAAGCTTAGGGAAGGTGATAACTTTTCCGGGTCACAGATGCCAGAGCCAGAATTTGCACCCAGAACTGCCCGACCTGGAGCTGGCGTTCCCACCTACCACACTTACTTCCCTGGCCACAGCTTGTCATTCATGGAGAGGTGGGTCTTGCTGGGAGGCCTGGCTCGACTCTGGCAGCGTGTTAGTCTGGGGTCTAGCCCTGCCCCTGCTTCTACACACCATGTCAGCTGAGGGAAGTGTCCTCACCCTCTGGCTCTCAGTGTCTGCTTCTGAAAAACATCAGAAATTTTGTTCAAATGCCTCTTGACTCCTCTCCCAGGTCCTTGGTCCATTCTCCTGTAAAGTACAGGACAGGTGGGTAGGGTACATTGGCTGAGCCGAACAAAATGCAAAGAATGGATCCAGTGATTTCCGTCATTCAGCAGAGCTCCCAGTGAGCTTGCACACACGGGCTGTTCCCTGCTTCTAGAACCTCATGCTTGGAACACTCCCTGCCATTTCCCATCCCTGCATCCCCCCAGGCTGACCCCCTATGGGGTTCGGTCTCGGTCTCCGCTATTCCTTAGGCCTTTGCCCAGTCCACACTCCCATGACACCCAGGCTCTCATGTAATATTCATTTGTAATCCTTGTAAGCTTTAGAACTGGACCTGCCCATAGCTTTGTCCCTAAAACCTGGAACAGTGCCTGGCACCAAGCAAGACCCGTTAAGTATTTTTTGGATGAATGCATAAGTAAACAAGAGAAAAAGTGAGCAAATGAGTGTGTATTGAGGCCCTGCCTGTGTCTTCATTTGTGGCCCTCCTCTTGCCTAAACCAACCTCTTCTCTTTGTTCTCACCAAACCACCCTTAGTCTCCTTTGCTCCAAGAAGGCCTCTGTGGTACCTGTAACACCAGGGGAACGCTCCCTTTCATATCTGCTGCAGGACGAGGTGTCTGGAAGCTGCAAGACTTCAGTGAACGTGCAGCACAGTGGTTACGCCCTGCTCTGCACGTGGAAATCTTGCCTCCCCTGCTAGAAGACAGCTCACCTGGGCCTGTCATCACTAGACATAGTTATAGGTGCTGGGTAGGGCAGGGGAGGAGTATCATGCTTGAAGGTGAGCTCAGTGACCCGAAGGGGCTGCTCACAGTAAAAGGTTTTGAACATCATGCCACGTCAATGTAGCCTAACCCTCCTCATGCGCGTACTGAGCGCTATCGCTGTGTAAGTTCCTGAGTTAGGTGATCGGAGATGGAAGAGATGCATGAGCACTGGTCCCTACCCGCTGAGAGTTTATGGTCCTGTTACAACATAGGCCTGGATGGTAAGAAAGATAGCGACCATCTAAGACTGTCAGCTAGGTGCCCGAGAGAACCCCAGCTCCGGAAGTCCATTTCTTTATCCCTGAACAGTCCCAAGCCTGGCCCCATGCCCACGAGGCACAGTCCCCTCTCCCTCGCTGGGCCGTGTTCTTCTACAGCACTATTCTCTGGGCCTCGTATTTCCATCTTCCTGTTTTATCTTCTCCAGCGGGATAAGTGTGCTTGTGTGTGTGTGTGTGCGTGTGTGTGTGTGTGTGTGTGTGTGTGTTATAGTGAGTTTGCCCCAGACAGAGTGCATGTTAACTAAAACAATTCCTGGGCCAGACTACAGAATCTGCTGTCCCCACTGCTTGGGAATTGTTTACAAGTGTTTGCACTCAACAGCCTGCTCCTGCCAAACTCATCCAATTGGGCAAAGCAGCCAAGAAGCCAGACAGAGGGTAACTGCTGGACCCTGGACTCCTAGGGTCCCAATAAGAACTTGGAGCTGCTACGCACAACTTCAAAATCCTTTCACGGTAAAGACAAAGGTGTTTTTAAGATATATGTAGAGAGAGATGTCCCTGATACAGCAGGAAAATAGATGAGTTGGGAAAGGTGACTCTCTTGGCACTCTTCAGGGACTGAGACATGGGAGTTGCCAAAGTTTCTAAAATTCCACCACCCCCTCCTTGAGCTGCTGGGATGATGAAATATTCTGAAGAATCTGAATTGCCTACACTGATGAGCTGAGCTGGAGCCCAGCACCCCAGCCTACCTCCTGGTGGCCACTACGGACTCCAGGTCAGACTCATCACGTCCCCACGAACACTTTGTGGACCAAGCACAGCTCTGAATGAAGCACAGCTTCCATGCTGCAGGCGCCGAGATGAGTTACTTCACCTCTTTAGCTGGCAGATGAAATGCCAGGTGGAAGCAAAGTGTCGAAACACAGAAAGAGATGCATCCCCACCCCGAGGCGTGATGAAACACTTGGAAGAGGCCTCCACAGGCACTTGGCACATGCACAGGAGAGCAGGGGGAGGTGGGCACTGGGGCTAGAGATGCCCAGTTACAAGGGCTCCACTTGAACCTGAGCATGCCATGCCTGACTGGCAGAGAGCCAGAGGGCTAAGTCAGGAGGGGGCTTCTGGGGACTGTGTAGCTACATGGGGGGAGCCTGGCCCAGGCATAATTTGGCAAATGGAATTGCCTAATGGAATTGCCTTTTGGTGGCCTGGGAGAGTATCTTTACTCTCTGGTTGAATATCCCAACCTGAGTCTGGTAGTCCTGACAATTCCTTAAGACCTCATGGCTAGAAAAAGCAGAAAGAAAGGTCTGATCAGGCTGGGCGCCTGTGGCTCAATTGGCTAAGGAGGCAGCCATGTACACCTAAGGTGGCAGGTTCGAATCCCCAGCCCATGTTCGAATCCCCAGCTCGGGTTCATATCCCCAGCCTGGGCCCGCCAAACAACAATGATGGCTGCAACCAAAAAATGGCCGGGCATTGTGGCAGGCACCTGTGGTCCCAGCTACTTGGGAGGTGGAGGCAGGAGACTCGCTTGAGCCCAGGAGTTGGAGGTTGCTGTGAGCTGAGATGCCATGGCACTCTACCCAGGGGGATAGCTTGAGGCTCTATCTCAAAAAAAAAAAAAAAAAAGGTCTGATCT
>CAUYQV010066775.1:0-24796 GCA_963574575.1 Galagoides demidoff
AGGTACATGTTTTAAAATACAGGCACATCTTGCAGGCATATCAGGTCCCATTTCAGACCACCACGATAAAGCACATATTGAAATGCAGTGAGTCACACAATTTTTGTGGTTTCCCAGTATATATAAAAGTTATGCTTACACTATATTGAAGTCTGTTAACTGTGCACTAGTATTATGTCTATAAATATACATACCTTAATTTAACAATACTTTACTGCTAAAAGTTGCTAATGATTTCCTAAGCCTTCAGTCAATCATAATCATTTTGCTGGTGGAGCGTCTTGCCTCGATGTTGATGGCTGCTGACTGATCATTGGGGTGGTGGTTGCTGAAGGTTGGGGCGCCTGTGGTAATTTCTTAAAATAAAGCAACAATAGAGTTTGCTGCATCAAATGACTGTTTCTTTCAGAAAGGATTTATCTATGGCATGAGACACTGTTTCAGAGAATTTTACCCACAGTAGAGCCTCTTTCAAAATTTGAGCCCATCTTCTCAAATCCTGCTACGACTTAATCAACTAAATGTATTTAATATTCTAAATTCTTTTTTGTCATTTCAACAATGTTTATAGACGCTTCACTACCAGTAGACTCCATCTCAAGAGCCCATTTTCCTTGCTCATCCATAGGAAGCAATTCCTCATCGATTTAACTTTTGTTATGAAATTGCTTCAATTCAGTCATTTCCTCTGGATCCACTTCTAATCCTAGTTCTCTTCCTATAGCCATCACATCTGCAGTTACTTTTGCCACTAACCTCCCAAACTCAAGGTAATCCATGCAGATTGAAATCAACTTCTCCAAACTCGTTATTGTTGATCTTTTGGCCTGTTCCTATGCAATATGAATGTTCTTAGTGACTATAGAGTGCTGACTCATTTGAAGAATTACTTAGCTCAGATCCATCTATCTATGGATTCTATAGCCTTACAAAATACATTTCTTAATCATAAGACTTGAAGTTGAAATTATTCCTTGATCTATGGATTACAAAATGGATATTGTGTTAGTAGGCATGAAAATGACATCAATTTCCACGTATATCGCCACCAGAACTCTTGAGTGACCAGAGGCATTGTCAATGAACAGTAATATTTTGAAAGGCATCTTTTTTCCTGAGTAGTAGGTCTCAACAGTGGACTTAAAATATAGTATTCAGTAAACCACACCATAAACAGACGTGCTGTCATCCAGGCTTCATTGTTCCATCTACAGAGCAGAGAGTAAATTTTCCACAGTTCTTTAAGGATCCTAGAACTTCTGGAATGGTAAATGAGAACTGGCTTCAAATTAAAGTCACCAGCTGCATGAGCCCCTCACAAGAGAGTCAGCCAACCCTTTGAAGTTTTGAAGTCAGGCATAGACCTCTCTTTTTTCTGCCTATGATAGTTTCAGATGGCATTGACTTCCAATAGGAAGCTGTTTTCTGATACATTGAAAATCTGTGCTGGGTGTGGTGGCTCACACCTGTAATCTTATCACTTTGAGAGGATAAACCAGGTGGATTGCTTGAGTTCAGTTGTTAAAGACCAGGCTGAGCAAGAGGGAGACTCCGTCTCTACTAAAAATAGAAAAAATAAGCAGGTGTCATGGCTGGCACCTGTAGTCCCAGCTACTCTACCTGGGAGGCTGAGGCAAGAGGGTCGCTTGAGCCCGAGAGTTTGAGGTTGCTGTGAGCAATGAGGCCACAGGACTCTATCCAGGGCAAAAGAGTCAGACTCTGTCTGAAAAAAAAAAGAAGAAGGAAGGAAGGAAGGAAAGAAGGAAGGAAAGAAGGAAGAAAGGAAGGAAGGAAGGAAGGAAAGAAAGAAAAGAGAATCTGTTCCTTAGTGTAGCCTCCTTCATCGATGATCTTAGCTAGATCTTTTGGATAACTTGCTACAGTTTTGACATCAGTACTTGACAGCTTCATCTTACACTTTATTTTATGAAAACAAAGCCTTTAGCCTTGGCTTCCTTCCTTAAACCTCATGAACTCATCACCGCTAGCTTCAGGCTTTTCTTCTGCAGCTTCCTCACGTCTCTCAGCTTTCATAAAAATGAAAAGCCTTGCTCTATATTAGGCTTAAGGGAATGTGAGGGAATGTTGTGACTGCTTTGATCTTTTATCCAGACCACTAAAACCTTCTTTCTCTATATGAGCAATAATACTGTTTTGCTTTTTTTAGAGATAGTGTCTCACTCTATCATCCAGGCTGGAGTATAGTGACATGATCATAGCTCACCGCAGCCTCAAACCCTTAAGCTCAAGTGATCTTCCTGCTGCAGCTACAGACTGGCTTATTTTTTTAATTATTTTTGTGGATATGAGGGTCTCACTATATTGTCAAGGCTGGTCTCAAACTCCTGCCCTCAGGCAATCCTCCTGCCTCAGCCTCCCAAAGAGCAGGGATTATTAGTATGAGACACTACACCTGGCCTGTCTTGATTTCTTATCTTCTACATGTTCACTGGAGTAGTGTTTTTAATTTGTTTCAAGAACTTTTGCTTTTGCCTTCACAACTTAGCCATTTGGCAGAAGAAGCCTAGCTTTTGGCCTATCTCAGCTTTCATGCCGCCTTCCTTGATAGGCTTAATTATTTCTAGTTTTTCATTTACACTGAGATGCATGCCACACTCCCTTTCACTTGCATACTTAGAGGATTATTGACTGGCTTAATTCCAATATTGTCGTGTCTCTGGAAATAGGACAAGGAGACAGGGAAATGGCAGGTTGGTGGAGCAGTCAAAACATACACAACATTTATCTATTAAGTTCACTGTCTTGTATGGGTGCTATTTGTCACAACCCCAAACATCTATCATAGGAGCATCAAACACCACTAATCACAGATAAGTCTAGAAGACATAATAATAATGATCACATTTGAAATATTGTAAGAATTACAAAAATGTGACACAGGAGGGAGCACATGCTGTTGGAAAAATGATGCCAAGAGATTTGCTTGATGCAGGGTTGCCAGAAATCTTCAACTTGTAATGTACCCATTACTAGCAAAATACAATAAAATGAAGCTCAATTAAATGAGATTTGCCTGTCCCTGGTAAGAATACCTGGAGCGAAGAGGACATATCAAGAGAGAGACCACAAGGAATTTTGATCATCACGAACCTTAGACACGTAAGGTAATGTGAATCTCTATGACTGAAAGTTTTCTTAACTTCTCCTTGCCTCAGTTTCCCAGTGGGTCAAGTCATGGTAACAATATTTACCTTGCCCAGCTGGCTTCAAGAATTCAGGAAAGAAATATATGTAAAGTGCCTCACACGTTGCCCAGCTTATCGTATGAAATAAGTAAGTGGTTGTCATTATTTTTGTTACTACCCAGAGCTCCAGGTGAATACAAAGCGACCATTATCAAAAGCAAAAAGGAGTCCGAGGTCACTGACGGCGATATGTTGTCGTGGTTGTGAAATAAAAACACCGTTGCCTTTATTATTTCTTAGAAAGAAAGATCCAAAAAATACAAAGGTGTGTGCTATTTCCTGTATCATCAATTGAACACACTTTCACCCCGATCCAGGGATTCACTGGAAGTGACGCGGAGGAGGGTAATGAGGTCACTCAAAAGGGAAAATTTGAAAAGCACAAAAACCTCACTGACCTAGAAAGTGAAATGTTTGAAAACGGTTTTGCCAAATTTGGGTAGGTATCATTCCCGTTTCTGGCTCTGGTTTGAAAGGGAAGTCAATAAAATTGCCTTAAAGAGGAAAATTGCCCCAATGAATGGTTCCAACCCTCTAAATCTAACATGTGACAATGTGACAACATATTGTCTCTATTTGCTGAAGTCTGGGCAAATGCTACCGCTGCTACAGCTGGAAAAGATCAGGAGTGGAAACAACAATTCTGGATAAATACTCCCCTAGGAATGCATCCTGGACTCTAGACAAAATTATCTCTGTCTCTACTTGCAGCTTGCCAGACGTGTTTTCTCTTAGGAAGGGGTAACTCACTCTAGAAAAGGATTGTGTAGGAATGGCCCCGAGAAGAGCAAGCCAATGGAATGCAGGAATTTCAGGGAGCCCCATCGTGAGGTTTCTGGAACCAGAAAATGACTGGTCACAGGAAGATCCTGGCAGTCTAGAGAGAGAGATGAGAGGCCTCTCCTCCCTGCAAATCACTGTCGTGCCCCACACAGATGAGTTTGTATAATATTATCTCTGGTTTCAGCTAATATTATCTCTGAAAATTTATTCAGCAACCTGAGCCACAAAAAAATACCAAAACCTGCTAGGCATGGTCAGGTAAAGCAGAAACTTCTGCATTTCTTGTTCCTGATTCCTTCCCCTGTGTTGCTACCTGATAGAGGTAAAGGAAAGAGCAAAGGATTTGCAGAGAGAAGCCCTGCCCTGCCCTGCAAGCCACAGAGGCATTCTTCTAGCAAAGAAAGCACCTCTGTTTTCATTACGTTGAAAGACATTAGAACAAATCCTTAAGTACTTGAAAGCAAGAGCTGTATTTCACCTAGAATTTTATTTCTGGGGCCCATTACTCTGCCCAGAATGAAGTAACACTCAGGGAATGTAAAGTCAATGGACATATGAATGAGGGACACACATTTTGATAAGACCATCAAATCCTAAATTGCCTCCAGAATTGATCAGGAGCAGATATTTTCAGCACTTGTCAATATGGCTAGACAAAATCTGGAATAAAGCTTTCTTGCACTAGAGAAGCTCAAGCTGGAATTGGATTGAGAGAACAGCAGAAAGTAAGAACGTTCCCTGTGCATTTGATGTCTTGGATTTGCGCTGAACTTTGAGAAAGAACGAGGATTCATTAACTTGTTCATTCAAAAAATGTGCTTTGCCCTTCCTGACTCCATCCTCTATGAGATATCCCTAGTGATGTTCAGAATGGGAGAATTTGGGAGAATTAGAGTCTGTTCAGCATCTGCTATTGCAAAGGGAACGAATTCCTTTAAGACTCGGAGGGTGGGGCAGGTAGCTCTTGATGCCTTGCAGGTTCTCTGTGTTTCTCATGTAATGAGGAAACTCCAGCACAGTGCAGGAAGCTCCAGCAGGGGAGGGAGAGGCTGGGGATTGGCTTTGCAATCTCTGCTTATTTTGACTTAATCCCTTGCCTCTCTGGTTAATCTCAGTTCTTTCTCTCCTGTTTCTTCTTTGACACCAAGCAGGTTTCCAATCTCTAACCTGAGCCCAAGCACAGTCTTGATTATACCTGGGGTGGCCAAGGATTTATCTAGCCCCTCAAGTTTTCCCTTTTCTTGATGGTAACTTGACCACCCTCACTTGGCCAGCCCATGATAGCTATGATGCCTACATTTCAAATTCCTGTTGGCTCTAGGCCTATCAAATGGCCCAGTGTGAAATAAGGGGAAATATTATCAGGATTAGCTCCTAATTGGTAAAGCCAACATGCACTTTTATATTCCCTTTTTTTCAATAGCGTCATTACTAACAATTACGTTACAATTTTTATTATGGAAAATGTTAAGCGCGTATCAAAGCAGAATGGAATAACAAGCTACAGTGCACCCATCAGACAGCTTCACAATTACTTCTTAAGTTTGTGACTATAAAAATAGTTGCATAGCCAGCAGATTTCTTCAATACTGCACATTTTTGACTAAAGCTATATTTGCAACTTGGCGGTTTTGGCGGCCCTGCCTTTTAAGACCATATCCCGCCTGGCTCAGTAATGATGGACCGTTCCTCCCAACTGACTCAGTCGGAACTGCTTAAGCAAATCTACTCAAGATACTATGTGTTTGCTCTTTCTTAAAAATAGAACGTGATTTAGAAAGTCATAAACATGTTCATTCATCAGGTTGGTTCAAGCAATCCCCTGTTTTATTCTGTGATAACGATTTGGCAGAAAAGCATGTTTATTGCTTCTGATCTCCAAAAAGCCAGCAAAGTAACATAAACCAGGCCAGCCTCCCTTAATAATTAATTACATGGCCCATCCGTGAGTTGATCTAAACATTTTTGAAGCTGTTTCTATTTCCAGCCCGTACCAGTTCTAAACAAGCCTAGTGGAGGCCGGGAAGATAATGGAGTGGAGTCGTGGGGTTTGGGGGCAGAGGCTGAAACATGTCTACGTGCTTTCCACTTTACTAGACACAACTGGATTAAATGGACCCTAAAGCTAAGCAGTAGAATTAGCAGTTAAACCAGTAAAGCTTTCTCTTAATTACTAAAGAGCTTATCACCTAAACCAATATATCCTCACACAGATAAAGGTGAGTGCCTTTCTAACAAAACTGAAGTTACTTTAAGGCACATTATAGCCCACAGTACAATCTAGGCTTGTGGAGATAAGGTGTGTGTGTAGAAGGGCTCTTCCTCTCCTCTCTCCAATAACTTCAGTACAGACATTTATCCCTATCAAGGTGAAGGGCAGTATTAAGTATGAGCATGTATACACGTGTATGTGTATAAATCATATAAATCATACATACTTTCTTTGTTGTTATTGTCTCTTGAGGTTAAATATCAATCTGAAGATGATGGATTTGTATCTTTTTTTTTTTTTTTTTTTGAGACGGAGCCTCAAGCTATCCCCCCGGGTAGAGTGCCATGGCATCATGGCAGCTCATAGCAACCTCCAACTCCTGGGCTCAAGCGAGTCTCCTGCCTCCGCCTCCCAAGTAGCTGGGACCACAGGCGCCCACCACAACGCCCGGCCATATTTTGGTTGCAGCCATCATTGTTGTTTGGCGGGCCCGGGCTGGGGATTCGAACCCGCCACCTTAGGTGTACGTGGCTGGCGCCTTAGCTGATTGAGCCACAGGTGCCGAGCCTAATGTGCTATTGAATTCAGTTTGGTAGTAGCTTTTTGAGAATCTTTGCTTGTGTATTCATCAGGGATATTGGCCTAGAGTTTGTTTGTTTGACTTTGGAATCAAGATAATAAAATGGGATACAGCCTCATAAAATGAGTTTGGAAGTACTCCCTTTTCTTGAATTTTCTGGAATAATTTAAGGGTAATTAGTATTAGTCCTTCTTTAAATGTTTGGTAGAATTCAGCAATGAAGCCATCAGAAACTAGACTTTATAAAATTTTGATTCAATTTCCTCTCTCATTATTATTCTATGCTAATTTTCTGTTTCTTCATAATTTAATTTTGATAGATTGCATGTGTTCAGGAATTTTTTATTCTTCTGTATTCTCAAATTTGTTAAAGTGTAATTGTTCATAATAGTTTCCAATGATCCTTTGTATTTCTGTGGTATCAGTTGTAATAGTTCCCTTTCACATCTGATTTTATTTATTTGCATCTTTTCTGTCTTTTACTTAGTCTAGCTAAAGGTTTATAAATTTTGTTTGTCTTTTTTAAAAAATCTCTTAATTTTATTGATATTTTGAATTGCAGATTTTAAGTTTCTATTTTGTTTATTTCTGCTCTGAGTTTTATTTCCTTCCTTCTATCAATTTTGGGTTTTGTTTACTCTTGTTTTTCTAGTTCCTTGAGATATAAGATTAGGTTATCTATTAGAATCTTTCTTCTCTTTTTGGTCGGGGCTGGGTTTGAACCCACCACCTCTGGCATATGGAGCCGGCATCCTACTCCTTTGAACCACAGGCACCACCCAACAATCTTTCTTCTTTTTTGATGTAGACAGTTATTGCTATGACCTTTGCTCTTAGAGTTGCATTTACCATGTCACATAGGTTTTGATGTGATGTGTTTCCATTCTGGTTGGTCTGAAGGAACTTTTTAACCCACCCTTTAAATTCTTCATTGACCTGTTTTTGATGATGAAAGAACATGTTGTTTAATTTCCATGTTTCTGTAAGGTTTCCAAAGTTTTGCTTGTTGATTTCTAGTTTTATACTTGAAATGAAAAGATAATTGATATGATCTCTATCTTCTTAAAGTTGTTAAGATTTGTTTTGTGGGCTCGGCGCCTGTGGCTCAATCGGCTAAGGTGCCAGCCATGTACACCTAAGGTGGTGGGTTCGAATCCCCAGCCTGGGCCCGCCAAACAACAGTGATGGCTGCAACCAAGAAATGGCCGGGCGTTGTGGCGGGCGCCTGTGGTCCCAGCTACTTGGGAGGCAGAGGCAGGAGACTCGCTTGAGCCCAGGAGTTTGAGATTGCTATGAGCTGTGATGCCATGGTACTCTACCCAGGGGGATAGCTTGAGGCTCCGTCTAAAAAAAAAAAAAAAAAAAAAAAGGTAAACAAAATCTTTCTATCCATATGCATTGAGATTTTCAAGGATGATACTAAATTTATCTAAAAATTTGGGAAACTGCTGGTCTGATATGATGAGGAATACTTAGGCAAGCCATATTTTCTGCCATGTCTGCAGCTATCCTGCTCTGGGAAGTTACCCTATAGAATTTCTGGCATCTGTCTCATTTCCAATATCACACAAAAAAGCAGAGAAATAGATTTTCCTGAAAGAATATTTTGCCCAAATTTTTTATGATATTTTCAAAGATGTAGGCAGATATAGGATATCATCAGAGTACAGTATAGCAGAATAACAAGGATAGGCATGGTGGTTCTTGCCTGAGCTCAGGAGTTCAAGACCAGCCGGAGCAAAGTGAGACCCTGTCTCTGTTAAAAATAGAAAAACTAGCTGGGGGTTGTGGCAGTCACCTGTAGTCCCAGCTACTCGGGAGGCTGAGACAACAGGATTGTTTGAGTTTGAGGTTGCTGTGAGCTATGATGATGCCATGGCACTCTACCCCAAGGTGACTAAGCGAGACTGTGTCTCAGGAAAAAAAAAAAAAGATAAATGCCAAATGGTTTGCTATAAAAGGAACAAGAATAGCAAGAAACAAATACACAAAAATAACTAAACAAATCCCACAAAACAACAGCCTACATACAGACAAAATAACAGGGATAAGTAAGTTCCTACTTAGACTGAGTACTTGATAAGTTAGCAACAGAAAGCAATTTTATGACAAGCTATTAATTTACTTTGCTGACATGCAATTTTATTAGAAAGTTTACAGCATTTGGGATAGAAACATAAGTCTAAATGAGCTTATAACCAGCAATAACCCACTAAGGTACATCTTCACAACTTTAAAATGACTTTTTTTTTCATCTAGTAAATAAATGCTAATATAGACCCAGTGTAATCTATGTCTGTTTTTTACTGCCAGTGTGCACATTATCATAGATACCACATGTGTAGTTCAAGATGCACTGCTAAGTTTTCTTATTTTGAAAGAAGGGATTATACACAACACATGAATATTGTTGCATGTTCCAAGGACAGGACCTGATTCAGATAGTTGAGCACCTTGGGAATAGAAACTAGGAACTTTTATGGTAACAATCCTAAAAGTCTTGTGACTGGAATGAACTGAGTTATCTCTCTAATTAACATGAACTGTGCCTTATAAACAAGGAAAATCAATTCTTGATTAGCCTGAGCAGATTAGAAATTATTTAGACACAACAGGGGCCTGAGATGTGCTCACTAATCCAGCACATCCTGGTAATTAGGCAGTATTGGGTGAGCAGCAGAAGCACTGAAGGAAAGGAGCCTGGACTGAAGAGTGGGTTGCTGTAGGGAAGGGCTCCGTTTCTTCCATCTCCATTTCAAACACAATAACTCACTAAGACGCTAACATGGTCAATCTTCACCTGGACAACCAACACTTAACAGTGGTTTTTGTTACAGAGATTCTGAAACTTCTCTTTCTCCTCTGCTACCTTTATATTATCCTCTGCTAATCAATAGATGATGGTAATCGGTATTTCTTATTCTGAAAGGATGGCAAGGAAAGACAGGAACTGAAGAAAGCAGTAGTACATTTTTAGGAAGAAAACAAATAATAAATCGTGTATGTGAGAGATGACAACAGTCTCAAGGTTTGTTCTAGCCAAGATTTTCAAAAGCATCCTAAATCCTTGAGTGTTTCTTGGCCCAGCATCTGAAAACATAGTTGCCACAGAAAATGGCATAATTGTGGCATACAATGGCATAAAATCTGTGCAATTGTATAAGAAAATATGTAGTATCATTAGTATCTCCAAAGCAGAATGTATACACTGTGTATTTTGTAGGTATTGCTTAAATTGTGAGATTTGGTAACTATGCTAGTTTTGGAGCAGGCGTTTAATAGTTGAATAACTCCAGTCTCCACTGTGACAATGTTAGATATTATTTAGTGTCTGATAGGCACAGGTAGTACAGAATTTCTCTTGGTTGTGATGACCTGGACAGATTTTTTATTATCTTGTAAACAATAAAGGAGAGTAGCAATAACTGTCTTCCATCTGCTACAAGAATTTTAATAACCAATGAACATATTAGATACTATTTATTTCTACAGTTATACATGACACTCTGGTAGGCTCATTTGATTAAACAGAAATAAGGTGGAAAGAATGAAGATGAAAGCAAAAATTAAAATCAGAATATAGTATGTTGCAACTAAAAAAAAATTATTTTTTGGAGACACAGTCTTATTCTGCCACCTTGGATAGAGTGCTCTGGTGTCATAACTCAAAGAAACCTCAAACTCTTGGGCTGCAGCAAGCCTCTTGCCTCAGCCTCCATAGTAACTGGGACTATAGGCACCTGTCACGATGCCTGGCTAGCTTTTGTATTTTTAGTGGAGACGAGGTCTCTATCTTGGTCTGGCTGGTCTCAACATCTTGAGCTCAAGCAATCCACCTGCCTCCCAGAATACTAGGATTACAGATGTGAGCCACCAACCAGACTGCACTTGAAATTAAAAGGAGAGAGAACAAAAGAAATAAGCAGCCTAAGTATAGAAATTTGACCTGAGTCTAGAAAGATGGGTGAACTTTTAGGTGAAGGTATTATATAAGGAAGAATACAGTGATATGGAAAATGTGAGGTACATCCTGAGAATAGCAAGTGGTCTAGTCTGGCTGGATGATAAAAGATGAGCAGATGAGTGGAAAGCACTAAAATTTGAAAGGCAGATTTAATCTGTAATGGATTAAGAGACTGTTTCATTCATTTACCCATGTGGTAGATAGATGGGGGGGAAGAGATTAAGATTTTTGAGGGAGTGACATCATTATGATTATACTAAAGAAAGATTAATTTATCTTTCTGGCTGGACATTACAAAATATTTTAATTCAAATTGTGAAGCACAGAAATGACTTACTACAAAATATAAACAATAGAATGAACTTCAGGCAAACCATCAGCTTGCTTTCCATGTTCCATAGAAAGAAAGAATGCAGAAAGAATCTCAGACTTGGAATCAAGGAACTTGGATGCCAGTTCTTCCTTTGCCTCTTACTTTTACCCAGAGCGTGACTTTGGGTAAGATAGAAACCCTCTTTCTCAGATCCCCCATCCTGAAAATGGGAGGTGTGGCCAGGAGCAGTGGCTCATGCCCATAATCCTAGCACTCTGGGAGGCTGAGGCAAGAGGACTGCCTGAGCTCAGGAGTTTGAGACCAGCCTGAGCAAGAGCAAGACCCCTGTCTCTACTAAAATATAGGAAAATTAGCTGGGTGTGGTGGGTGCCTGTAGTCCCAGCTACTTGGGAGGCTGAGCCAAGAGGATCTCTTGAAACTCAAACTAGACCTCCCATCTGATCCTTCAATCCCATTACTGGGCATCTATGTAGCAGGAAAAAAAAATCATATTATCATAAAGACATTGCTTATTGCTGCTCAACTGACAATTGCCAAATTGTGGAAACAACTGAAACGCCTACCAACCCAGGAATGGAGTAACAAGCTGTAGTATATGTATACCATGGAATACTATTCAGCCACTAAAACAGATGGTGACTTCACATCTTTTGTATTAACCTGAATGGACATTCTTCTTAGTAAAGCATCATAAGAATGGAAAAAAATCCAATGTACTGAATTCTGATATGAGGACAATTGATGCTAGTATGTGATTGGGGGGGTGGGTGAATGGAGGAGAGAGGGAAGGAAGGAGGGAGGTGGGAGGGGTCATGTGTGACACACCTCTTGGACATAATTATGAGAGGGATTCTGCCTAACAAATGCAAGCAGTATAATCTGGTTCTTTGTACTCTCAATGATTCTCCCAAAAATTAAAAAAGAAAAGGGGGGGGGATATCTTGAGCCCAAGCTTTTGAGATTGCTGTGAGCTATGATGCCATGGCACTCTACCCAGGGTGATAGAGTGAGGCTGTTTCAGAAAAAAAACGAGAGGTTTATAACACCTTCTAAAGTCCTTTCTATGTAAAGTCAATGCATTCCTAAAGAAAACAATTTTTTAAAAAAAGTCCTTTCTAATTCTAAAATTCAATGATCATAAAAAAGATTTCTTGGGAGGTTCCTAGCAACCACAGAGAGATTACTAATAGGGAAAGTGCCATAAGCAAAAAATCCAGAGAATCTACTAAGAAATGACTGGTGGAGGTCAGCGGGCAGATTTTAATGCCTGCCACCATTTTCCACTACTGGTATCTTTCTGTAAAGGGTAAAGTATCTTTTAAAAAGGCGACAGGAAAAGATTTAAAAAATTTAAATAACTTTTATCTTCATTCATTAACTTTTCTCTTAAATTTCTGCCAAGAAAAACAAACCATAAAATATAAAAGTTGGAAAATGTGAACCATCACTAGTATTAAAACTTACATTTAATAATGCTGCATTTTTAAACTTTGTTGAATCCCATACATTTAAACACAATAAAATAAGAATTTCCTAATTTTATAAATGGCATTTAAATGTATTCAGAAGTAGAAACAAACACCATCTGATAGAGATGTGACTGTGGCTAGAATGAAAACGAGAAAATAAAGACAAAAGGGGCCAGAAGGTGAAGAAAAGGAAGAACAAACAGACAGGCTGAGAGGGATGAACTGCAGGACTGATTCTATGGCTGAAGTCAGGAGGCAAATGCTCCTGGATTTATCTTTGTATGATGCATTTTTCTATTTGATGGAATTCTGAATTAAGACTACAATAAAAGATGAAGCACCTGTTTCTTGAGAGGCAGAAATTGTTTCAGCAGGACTTTGTGCTGTGTTGCTCAGGAATTTTAGAACATAAGGAAACATGTACCACATGACCGAAAATGACAATTTGGCCTTTATTCTATGACCAATTTGGATTTTATTTCACTGTCTTTTAAAAATTTTATTCCATCTTAATTTTAATCATATTCATTAATTTGAAAAACAGAATGACAAGGGGGCTCTTACCACATTGTTCTACTTCTTAAAACAAAGTTATGCTAGTTTACTGATATGACAACTTGCTTAAAAGTCATCAGTATCATAGGCAGCAGTCTTGAACTGTTAAAAGCTTTAAGTTCCTCATTTAGTTGTTAAGGGAACACTTAAGCACATATTGTTTCATCAATTCAGCAACTACATGGTAAGGGTATTTATTGTAATGTTTCAGGAATAATGTTATTAGAGCTGGGATTTGACTCTCTGTGCTCCAAACTCTTCC
Source organism: Galagoides demidoff (assembly GCA_963574575.1). Taxonomy (NCBI): domain Eukaryota; kingdom Metazoa; phylum Chordata; class Mammalia; order Primates; family Galagidae; genus Galagoides; species Galagoides demidoff. The sequence goes on from CAUYQV010066775.1 coordinate 13,366, forward strand.
CTTCAGAACCCTAGGCCAAGGTGCTCATGTCCTAGGAAGCATCAGAGCCACTCAACTCTAAGGGATCACACAGTGTAACAGTGGACATCTCAGTCTAACCAATGTGGATAGAAGATTCCAGGGGCAGCAAGGCAGTGTGGAGGAAGAAGGGAAGGGGGGGATTAATTTCCTGAAAGTTTTACTTTGTGTGAAATTCCTGGGGAGGTGAAGGAAAGCAACCCCAAATTGACTTATTTTAATTTTCCATGAAAGTGATTTAAAATATTCCATTTAAGGAAAATAAAAACAAAGACTTTTTTGCACATATAAAATCAAGGAGAACACAACACAAAAAGCCTACTTCCAATACAAAATAATGTGTATACAACCAGGTATATGATTGTATAGCATACAAGTCTTGAGAAATATGTACTAAAATGTTGAGAAACTTAAAAGAATTTTCAAAAAATGGAATAGAGTTAAATGGAAAGGTTTGTTAAAAAAAATAAGATTTCTGTTTTGCACCTTGAAAGAGAATTCAGAGAAGAAAAATGGAGAAAAGCATAAAAACAAAATGCATTAGGGCAGTGTTCTCAACCTTCCTAATGCCGCACCCCTTTAATACAGTTCCTCTGGGTTGCAACCTACAGGTTGAGAACCGTTGCATTAGAGGATGCTAAGAAATCAGGACTGGGATTGACAGGCCAAAGAGAATAGATAAAATACCATTAGTTTTCACAGGCTTGAGAAGGTTTCCAGGTTTTGAAAATTAAAAATAGAATATAATACAGTGCTTTCTTTTCTCAAGTGGTTTTGTGAAAAATCTTGACAGGCACCTTTAATTTAAACGGTCTCTCTAGGAAATTTCTGAGATTCCGGCTTTTGACTCTTAGCAAAGAACTGTTAGAAGCCAAAGATGCAGACAGCAGAGTGATGCTTGAGGGAACTGATAAGTGAAACAAGTTGCTTTCTAGATGTGCTTGTTGGGAGATTCTTGTGTAACAGTATCCATTAGCACAGTAGCTTTTAAGATTTGACTACAACCAAGGTAAAATATTAGTGTTACTTTGCAAGCTGCCATATTCAGACAGATGTATACATACATTTACATAATGCATGTTATATTTTAAAATTCTATTTCATTCAAATATGCTAATTTTATTCCCTACAGGACAACTAAGAATATTATTGACAGAACAACATGGCCCTTTGGAAGTCAGGAGAGTTCCTTGAGGGCATTTCACAATGATTGGAATATAGTAAGGGCTCAATACGTCAATCCATCCTTTCACTTATCTACTCTGTGCCAGTAACCGCGCAAGGAACTTGTAATATTGAAGAGCTTATCAAGGGCGATCTGTGATTTGGAGGTGTGGAGAAAGAGGGAATCTCTGAGAATGTTTAAGCTGAGACTTAAAGAATGAGTAGGAGGCTGGTGAATAACACTAAAAATAGAGGAAGGTGAAGGCGCGGGAGAGGGGGTATGTGCAAAGTGTCTGAGGGGAGAGAAGAACCCAATTGTTCTAAAAACTGAAAGCAGCTGGGTCTGATGGCTCTTCAGAAGACTCAGCCACGTGGGAGGATCATGGGAACCCAGGGGTTTGAGGCTGCAGCACACTATAATCACACTCGAGAATAACCTGGGCAATAGAGCAAGATCTTATCTCTAAAAAAATAAAAATACAAAAACCGAAATCAGGCTTGAGAACACTTAGTGGAGAGATATATTATGTTATGAACTCTGAATTGTGTAAGAAGTAAAAAATAAATAAACAAAATAAATAAAAAATATCCCAAACACAGCAAAGTCAAAGGAAAAAAAATATTTGTTGAATACAAAATCAAATACAAAAACCAAATTTAATTTTGCCCTTGAACTGGCTCACAAGGATAGCTTTAAAGTTACAGAGTATAAAATATAACATGAATTTACTTGACACAAAAAACACTGATTTAATTTCTTGCGAAAGCAGGCATTTACTAACAGCACATTAAAAAGGATCCTAAAGGGTGGTGCCTGTGGCTCACTCGGTAGGCCACCAGCCCTATATACCAAGGGTGGTGGGTTCAAACCCAGCTCTGACCAAACTGCAACAAAAAATAGCTGGGCATTGTGTCAGCCGCCTGTAGTCCTGGCTGCTTGGGAGGCTGAGGAAGTAGAATCACCTAGGCCCAGGAGTTGGAGGTTGCTGTGACCTGTGTGATGCCACGGCATTCTACTGAGGATGATAAAGTGAGACTCTGTCTCTAAAAAAAAAAGATCCTAAAATGTGCCAGATTTGATAAGGGATCTAATTTCTATTCTGGCATTTAACTAGAAGCCTGATTACTGTTGCAACAACATAAGGACCTCGTTCTCATATGTCATAGTTCACTTGGTCCCTGGGGATTCCAATTAATATAAACTGCTGTACTAATTTCAAATAAAAGTTCAAAGCCAGAGATAAGAAGAGACTATCTCTAAAGGAAATATCTAAATCACTAATCCAGTGGTTCTCAACCTTCCTAATGCCACAACCCTTTAATACAGTTCCTGTGGGTTGCGACCCATAGGTTGAGAATGAAAGTATGTTTATGCCCATTCCAAATACTCAAGTACGTTCTTGAATCCATCCTCAAGTCAGAATCTTCACTGCTTTTCTTCCAGCTCCAGTTAGCCCAGTTTTGTACCAAGCATCCTATATATACAATATTTTTTTTTAAAAAAGTCCTTACTCCATTAAAAATGTTATATATACTTTATTTACTCAAAAAGCATTTATTAAGCATCTACTATGGGTCAGATATTGGGCCATAAAGAAAAAAACAAGAATAATGTCCTTATCCCTCCCTGTAAAACATTACTTTCCAGAATTAATGATGGTATTTCTGTCTTATTTGGGTCTTAGACCAGGCACGGTGGCTCACACCTATAATCCTAGCACTCTGGAAGGCCAAGGCAGATAGCTTGAGCTCACGAGTTCAAGACCAGCCTGAGCAAGAGTAAAACCCTGCCTCTACTAAAAATAGAAAAACTGAGGCAAGAGGATTGCTTGGGCCCAAGAGTTGGAGGTTGCTGTTAACTATGATGATGCCATGGCATTCTTCTTCTTTTTTTGTTGCAGTTTAACTGGGAACTGGGCTCAAACTTGCCACCCTCAGTATATGGGGCCGGTGCCCTATTCACTAAGCCATAGGCGCCGCCCTAGGCCATGGCATTCTACTCAAGGTGACAGCTTGAGACTATCTCAAAAAAAACTTTGCTTGGGGGTGGCACCTGTGGCTCAAAGGAGTAGGGCCCTGGCCCAATATGCTGGAGGTAGTGGGTTCAAGCACAGCCCCAGAAAAAAAAAAATTGTTTTTCTACTAGATTGTCTGTTTTGCTTACCGTTGAAGTACTTAATACATAACAAGCATTTTAGTTATTTTTTGAATTAAGAAATCATTTCTAGGGACCAGTGGATAGTGAGAAGGTTGTGTATGTGGCTCCAGAGTACAAGATATAAACAATTATGAATACAGTCTCACAACCAAATTTCCCTTAGACTTTAGTTTGGACCATCACATGAGAAGGTAAGCTATAGAGACCCACTGTAGAAAATTACAAGGCAATGGGGAAATAGTAAAATTGTGTAACTCATCCTTATCAGACCTCTTAGAACATGTTTTGAACCCCCCAAATAAGGCAAAACTCATTTTCATAAAACCATCACTCTAAAAGTTCATTAAATAGTCAGATGTTCAGTTTAGATCAGAACTAACTGAAAGAGGAAAAAAGAACTATTCAGAAGATTGATGAAACAAAAATCGCTTCTTTGAAAAGATAAATATAATTGATAAATCCTTGGCCAGATTAACTAGAAAGAGAAAAGCAAGATCTCTAATAGGCTCAATCAAAAACAAAAAAGGAGAAATAACAGATACCACAGAAATACACAAGATTGTCACTGAATACTACAAAACACTCCATGCCCAGAAATTTGAAAATGTGGAAGAAATGGACAAATTCCTGCAATCACACTAGCTCCCTAGATTCAATGAGGAACAAATAGAATTCTTAAACAATGTCAAGCACCAAAATTGTAACAACTATTAAAAAGCTTCCAATAACAACAACAAAAAGTCCTAGAATTCTACCAAACCTTCAAAGAAGAGCTTGCCTCTGTATTGCAGACCCTATTCCAAAACATCAAGGAGGATGGAATACTCTCCAACTTGTATGAAGCAAATATCACCCTGATACAAAAGCCAGGAAAGGATGCAACAAAAGAAGAATACAGATCAATTTCATTAATGAAAATTGATGCAAAAATATTCAACATTCAGGTATACATCAAAAAAATAATTCATCATGACTAAGTGGGCTTCATCCCTGGATGCAAGGCTGGTTCAACATACATATCCATAAATGTAATTCACCACATAAAGAGAAGTAAAACCAAAGACCATATGATCCTCTCAATGTAGAAAAAGCGTTTGACAAAATTCAGCATCATTTTTGACAAGAACACTTAAGAAAATAGGCATAGATGGGACATTTCTTAAACTGATAGAAGTCATCTACGACAAATCCACAGCCAATATCACACTGAATGCAGAAAAACTGAAAGCATGTCGGCTTAGAACTGGAACCAGACAAGGATGCCCACTTGCCATTACTATTCAACATAGTGCTGGAAGTCCTAGCCAATATAATCAGACAAGAGAATGATATCAAGGGTATCCAAATGGGGACAGAGAAGGTCAAATTATCACTCTTTGATAATGATCATATACTTAGAAAATCCCAAGGACTCAACCACAAGACTCCTGAAAGTCATCAAGAAATACAGCAACGTCTCAGGATATAAAATCAACATTCAATAGTCAGTAACCTTCATATACGTCAACAGCAGGCAAGGTGAAAACCAAATCAGAGATATAATATTCTTCATAGTAACATCATATAAAATTAAAATCTTGGAATATACATAACGAAGGATGTGAAAGATCTTTACAGAGAGAATTAGGAAACACTGAGAAAAGAAACAGAGGATATAAACAGATGTTAACATTTCTCCACTGCAAAGATGTGGAAACAACCCAAATGCCCTTCAACAGATGAATGGATTAATAAATGGTGGTATATGTATACCATGGAATACTATTCAGACATAAAAAGATGGAGGTTTTGTATTTTTTCGAACAACCCAGATGGGTTTGGAGAACAGTCCTAAGAAAAGTGTGCTCAATACTAAATTGAAATTATTAGATTAACAACCACATGATCACACAAGAGAGAAACCCAAGTAAGCTCAAGAAGGGCATGCGGAGAGAGGGTTCGCCAAGTTCCCGCCTAAAGGGAACAATGCCTGAGTATCCAGCATACTTCCCGGGTGAAGGAAACAATTACAATTCAGACCTTTCACAATAATACCAAAACTTGGAAAGATATACAAATTTTAGCTATAAAACTAATATTTATAAAGAACATAAAAGACTAAATTAAGTCAATTTCAGAAAAGGATACACTACTTATTTGTTACATATTAGTTTTTACCATTGCTGTGCATGTCACCTGTTACGATAACTTTATGGTACTACTGAGGAGGCGGCACTAATCCTTCCAGAGACTTTGTTCTGTTACTAAGCCAAAGCATCATTGTTGCAAATGCGATTACATTTTTCTCAGAATTGTACAGGCAATAATGACCTGTCAGCTATAGATACTTGATATCCTAGGATGCAAATGATTAGCTTTTGTAAGCAAGTGAGGGAACACTTATGTGTATTAGACCCATATACAATGTATAATTTAAAATTACTAAATAAGATACAAGCCAGAAGTCATAAAGGACAAGACTAACAAATATGACTAAATACAAATTTAAAACGTCCAAACACAAGAAAGCACCAAATATAAAGTCAACTAAAAATGAGGGGAAATATTTTTAAGTCAACTAGAGACTTAAAAGCCAAACAAAACAAAACAAAATAGTAGGAAACCCTGAACCATCCCAAAGAAAAGGAAAGATGGGTAAGTAAGAGTTGGCAAAAGAGGAAAATAAAAATGGTCCATAATATATGAAAAATGTGGAGCTACAACAATAATTCTAGAAATGAAAATTAATACTGTGCTATTTTATCAATGTGGTAAAGCTTAAAAAGACATTTAAGCTGGAAATATGATTTGGTATTTGGTATAATAACAATTATTAATATAACTATAATAATTATAATAATTCTATAACTATAACAATTCTATAAATAATTTTTGATAAATGAAAATTAATACAATGGTATTTTATCAATTTTTCAAAGTTTAAAAAGATATTTAAACTGGAAATACGATTTGGTAGAACCTTTCTAAAGGATAATTTGGAAAAAATTATTGAAAGTTAAATTTTCATTTTCTGAGAACTGGTAGTTCAATTGTAGAGATTGAGTCTATGAAAATATTTACACAAAAATATAGATATACTTACACATATATTTCTATACTTCTGTTTATAACAACAAAAAGAAAATAAATCAAAATCCTTCAATGAGAATGAAGTATGATACATCCATATAATATAACTCATAAATAAGGCAGTTAGGTTTGTAATAATAGCCAAAGAGATCTAGCTATTCTACATAAAATACACAAAACAAAATTATAATATGACTTTATTAAAATGAGTATCTTTAAAACCTTTTACAATAAAATATAATGTGGGAGGACATACTCAAAACTAGTAACGGAGATGACCTCGCTAAGAGATGTGGTGGGATTATGAAATAATTTTCTTTCTACATTATCTATTTCTGTGTTGTTCAGGTTTTTTTTTTTTATTGTTCAGATTCTTTTTAAATAAAAAATTATGTTTACTAAGGAACATTCATAATGTTAACAAAACAGCTGCAACTTTTTTCCTGCAATTACAGAGTGGTATTCATTTAACGGAATACCACCATTAAATGCTTTATAGACAAGAAAAAAACCTGTGCTAGAACCAACTTATTCATCATCCTCTTATTCCCCATCTTCCTATTCCTCCTCCTCCTCTTCCTTCTTTTTCTTGCTTGTTTCAGCCTTGCCAACTCCCCTTTCTGCTGCATCAGGCTTTCCTGTAGCTCAGTATGCAGCAATATCCTTTTCATATTTTTCCCTCAGCTTTGCAGCCTTCTTTTCATCAGGCTGCTTGTCATCCACAGCAGTGTTATTCCACATCACTCCCAGCTTCTCTGCAACATCACCAAAGGATAGTCCAGGATGTTCTCCTTCCATTTATGGGCAATACTCAGAACAGAACAAGAAAAAGGTCAAAGGAGGCCTCTTGGGTGCATTGGGACCCTTGAACTTCTTTGTTTTCCCTGTAGGAGGGATATAGGTTTTCTTTCCTCTTTCCTAACAGGCCTTGTCCACCTTTGCCATGTCTTCAGATTTTCCTTTCTCTGACAGACATGGTCTTCCACCTCTTTGATCACTTCTTAGAAAATTCTGAGAAACTGGCTGAAGCATCTGGGTGTTTCTTGTGCTGCTGCTAATTTTGCAAAAAAGAATGTATATGATGACATTTTGCCTCTGAGGATTTCCTCTGCCCATGTTTAGTTATTTTTCTGCCGTGAGGCACAGAGTTGTCCAGTGCTCATCCAGCTCTCACTTGCCCGGGCGCTGCTCTATGGAGCTCAATGCACTGCAATGGCTGTGAGAGTAGGAGCCAGACACCTATATTGTTCAGATTTTAAACAATGACCAAGGAAAAAGAAATAAGGTTCAAGTATAAGGTTACAATAATATTTCCAGCCATTTGTTCTACTTTGTTGCAAATGACGTGGATATAGAGGTACTTATATTATATAGTTTATATAATATACACTTCCATGTTAAAGTATAACTGGCATGAAAGGGTAGATGCAAATATTATACGATCAACAGGCAGCCCTGTCAGTAGCACCCAAATATATATATTTAGCTTCACAAACTTACTAATTTATGCTTGAAGACCTGGGAGTAACCTCTTACAAGTTTTGATCAAGAGTATAAGGCAATGAGGGCATAAAGCATTGTGTTCTCTAAAGAATATCTAAAACTTTAAATTTATAGCTCCAGTGACAATAGGTTTAGTGTAGTCAGCAGCTCCAATAAAATCTATTTTGCTTATTGTACATATGGTTAGAAAATGTTACACAGTAGCACCATTCCCTAATATGCCATAGCACTTGGACTGTTTCAAATAAGTATCTGATAAGATCCACAGTAACAGGAATGTGTCCCTACTTTATTTCTGGAGGTCTGACGTCTAAAGAATGCAAGAGTAAGGCACAGAAATCTGGTCTTTTTCTATAGGTACACTGCTATATAACCTATGCTAAAATCTTACAGAGCAATAATGTTCCTGAAAAGAAGCTAATAATATGCCTCCAGCTGTGTCTGGCATCCTTCTCTCCTCAAATTCTAAAACAGACTGCTGTATTTTTTTCACTTGACATAAGTAAGGAGACTGTACAAGAAATGCTAAGATTGGTTAAGAATTGGTCAATGATGGGGTGGTACCTGTGGCTCAGTGGGTAGGGCACCGGCACCATATACTGAGGGTGGTGGGTTTGAACCTGGCCCCAGCCTAACTGCAGGAAAAAAAAATAGCTGGGCATTGTGGCGGGCGCCTGTAGTCCCAGCTACTCAGGAGGGTGAGGCAAGAGAATCAACTAAGCCCAGGAGTTGGAGGTTGCTGTGAACTGTGATGCCATGGCACTCTTTCGAGGGCAATAAAGTGAGACTATATCTCTTAAAAAAAAAAAAAAAAAGAATTTGTCAATGAGATTAAAAAAAAATGTCTCCATGAATGAATGATACATATGTCTTTCCTGCCAAATCTTCTAAGTGGCACTGGTATCCTATAGAAGATATTTGGTTAAATATACAATAGCAAGAATCCCTGCTGGTCAAAGCTAGTGAAGCTGTTCTTTTAGCTCAGTGGCAAAGAACATATAACATAGTACAAGAGACTAGAGACTTGAAATATACTCCTGCCAATTGCCTTTTACTTTGAAAGCTTTCTAAATCAATGGCAAGCTATGTGCACTGAGAAGGTTATGGAATAGCCTCAAGTTGTATATGCCATCCTTATGTAGAAAATAAGCAGAGCTCATATGGCATATTGCTGTTCTCTATTTTAGAACTAGCACAGGAACCATGTGATATGCTCATTGCTATGGTAACTACATTTCAGTAGTGAACAGGAGAGCAAACGGGCATGTAAAACATGTATAAGTTGTCAATATATAAGTAATTGCTGCCCTGGAGCTGCAACAACCTAAATTTCACTGATGCATGACTTAGTAGGATAAAAATCTTCCCCTTTCTATTTAAAAAAATAAGATTAATAAGCCTTCATTCCCCCAAATCCCTTCCCTTATTCAAGAAAATAAATGAATAGTGTCTTTCATCCCAAGTTGCTTCTAGAAGAACTATTATTATTATTATTATTGGGAGACCTAAAATAAAGTATGTGCTATGCCCTAGGAATGAATGGAGCCTCAGACTTGGTCATCTCCAAGTGTTTGTGTCTACGGATAGGACCAACTAAGTCAATTTTTTATAATCCCAATTGATTATAGAAGGGAAAATCTCTGATTTGGCATCAAAGTTATCTTAATCTTCCATGTGCTTTCTGCCAGAGCAACTGAGAAATAAGATCACTCAAAGAATTGACCATACTTGTTTTTTATAGATTAGTCAGTCTTTGTCCTGCATTTTAATGATATTTATAAGAGTGTATATTTAATTATAAACTTTCTGTATGATGCCACTTAAGACAAAAATAGCAAATTTTTTCAACAATACTCTTGACTCCCCCCTTCTCTTTCAATCCATAATTTCTGCTTACGGGACAGATAACTGCATCTAATACTAATGACTTATATAAAAAATGTAGATCATTTGAGCCAGTGGTTCTCAACCTTCCTAATGCCACAACCCTTTAATATAGTTCCTCATGTTGTGGTGACCCCTAACCATAAAATTATTTCCATTGCTACTTCATAACTGTAATTTTGCTACTGTTATGAATTTTAATGTAAATTATTCAAGAAAATAAATGAATAGTGTAAATCTGATATGTAGGATGTATTTTCATTGTTACAAAGGGGTCATAACCCACAGCTTGAGAACCACTGATTTGAGCCAAGGAGTCAGCTTAAGCAACATAATAAGACTCCATTTCTTAAAATACATAAATAAATAACCAGTAGTTCAATTATATTTACATGCAGCATGAAGTATAGCATATTATAAACTAAAGTTTAAACAAATATTAATAAGTAAAATTATATAAATTAATAAAAAATTAAGTACTTGTATGCCTCTATTATTTAACTACCAAAAAAAAAAGAAAAGTCTTTAAGAATTGATTAAAGAATTATTCTGACTCCCTGCTATACTGTATCAGCCCCCATTTTACTATCCCCCCCAACCTATTGAACACAACATAGCTATGTCAAAGAACAAATCTATTATCAACCTTACTTAAAAATCTCTAATACCTTCCTATTATTGCTACAGAGGGGGAAAAACCAGGAGCAGAAAGGGCAGGTAGGAGGCTATTGCAATAATCTGGACAAGTGATGATGGCATCATGAACTAGAAGGAAAGAAGTGGAAGGAGTAAGTATTAGTTACAATTTTCTTCTTTCTTTCTTTCTTTTTTTTTTTTGGAGACAGAGTCTTATCATGTCACCCTCCATAGAGTGAGGTGGTGTCACAGTTCACAGCAACCTCAAACTCTTGGGCTCAAGTGATTCTCTTGCCTCAGCCTCCCAAGTAGCTGGGACCACAGGCGCCCACCACAATGCTCGGCCATTTTTTGGTTGCAGTTGTTGTTGTCTAGTAGGCCAAAGCCCGGCTCAAACCGGCCACCTTCAGTGTATGTGGCTGGCGCCCTATTCACTGAGCTACAGGCGTGGAGCCTTGAGTTTCAATATACACTGAAGGTTGAGTGAATAGTGACTATTCTGGTTTAAGTCGATGTTTGACAGTGAGGGCCGGGTGCAGTGGTTCATGCCTGTAATCCTAACACTCTGGAAAGCCAATGCAGGTACATTGCCTGAGCTCAGACGTTTAAGACCAGCCTGAGCAAGAGCAAGACCCTGTCTCTACTAAAACAGAAAAACCAACTGGGCATAGTGGTGGGGGCCTATAGTCTCAGCTACTCAGGAGACTGAGGCAAGAGGATTACTGAAGCCCAGGAGTGTGAAGTTGCTGTGAGCTATGATGCCACTTTGTTTTATCATGGGCATTCTACCCAGGTGGCAGAGTGAGACTCTGTTTAAAAAGAAAAAAAAGTGACAATTGTTATCAAAGCTCCCTGACTACAAAGCATTGGATATTTGCCCCTGACCTAAAATTGCCACAAAAGGTCTGGAAACTAAGAATGACAACTAGGTATCATAAACTTCTTTAAGAGGCTCAAAGACACCAGAAATAATCTCTTATGTGCACACAGTATGTCTAT
>CAUYQV010066778.1:0-11913 GCA_963574575.1 Galagoides demidoff
ATATATATATATATAAATAAGGTCCAGGTCGGCACCCATAGCCCAGAGGTTATGGCACCAGCCACATACACCGAGGCTAGTGGGTTTGAACTCAGCCTGGGCCAGCTAATTAACATTGAGAACTGCAAAAAAAAAAAAAAATAGCCAGGTGTTGTGGCGGGCACCTGTAGTCCCAGCTACTTGAAAGGCTGAGGCAGGAGAATAGCTTAAGCCCAAGAGTTTGAGGTTGCTATGAGCTGTGATGCGATGGCACTCTACTGAGCGTGACATAGTGAAACCCTGTCTCTAAAAAAGAAAAAAAAAAAAAGGTCCTATGAATTTTAGGGGATGCCTTTTATATTCTGCTAATTTTCCAAATTCAAGTGAAAATCACCAAGTATTGAGTTTATCTAAACATTATGCTGAATAGAATATTCATTCATTTAAATAATAAATGCATGTGAAACTGAGCTATGAGCTATTGAATTTGATGAAATGTAACAGGTATTTTAATAATTGTTGCAATGATTCAGTTAATTAAAATCCTTGCAGAAATTGTATATTGACTATTGCATTTATAATTGCAATGACTATAGAAGGCAGGTCCTTTAATACGCTTTCATGAAGTATGCAGTTATCTCTACCATACCCTTTTCTCTACAACTCTTAACTATCTTCATTTAATCATTCCAAGTCCCAGCTGTGGGGTAGCTCACACCTGTAATTCTGGTACTGTGGGAGGCTGAGGCAGGCAAGTGGATTGCTTGAGCTCAGGAGTTCGAGACCAGACTGAGCAAAAGCATGACTCCATCTTTACTAAAACTAGAAAAATTAGCCAAGCATGTGGTGGGCCCCTGTAGTCCTAGCTACTTGGGAAGCTGAGGAAAGAGGATCACTTGAGCCCAGGAGTTTGAGGTTGCTGGAAGCTATGATGACATGCTGGCACTCTACCCAAGCTGACAGAGTGAACTGTTTCAAAAAAAAAAGATACTAAATCCCCCTAATTTTCCTCTTATATTTCTTAATGCTTATTTTCTAGCTCCTTGGCTAACCTTGTTTCTCTCAGTCCGGGGTCTTTAAAATGGGCTGTCCTTGGGTCTAGTTTTGAAACACCTTCTTTCATACTTTGTCTGTTGTTAAATCATCCATGTACTTACCAAGAGACCTGCAGGTGACTCAGAGTAACTCAGCTTGCCCTGCTCTAAGACTCCTTCCTTCTCAAATCTGCTCCTGTCCTGGGACCAGCCTTCCTGATGAATGGCATAACCATACACTAAATCATTTAGACTAAACCACAACAAAGTAGCAACAAAATAAATAAACAGGCCCTTCAGAGTCAACTTTACCCCTGACTTAAAGATCACTGTGTGGTCCTCAGCACATCATTCACCCAGACAGTGTTTCAATCGGCATGTGTGTGGGGAAACTCCAGGAATTACCTTTCAGTTGTCAAATTAACAAAGGAAAAGCAGAAAACCTCTGTCCACAGCTGTGGTTAAAATGAACAAGTTTCTCTGTTTCATGCTTTATTCTCACCTAGCAAAGTGCCCCTGCTAATGTTTGCTTCTCACTGCCGTCTTAAGAGCAGCCTGATAAGCCAATCCTTCCTAACCTACTAATAATAGTTGTAATACTGTGGGCCAGGTGTGGTGGCTCACATCTGTAATCCTAGAACTCTGGGAGGCCAAGGCAGGAAGATAGCTTGAGCTCTTGAATTTGAGACCAACCTGAGAAAAAGTACAGACCCCATCTGTACTAAAAATAGAAAAACTAGCTGGGTGCCATGTCCCAGCTACTCAGATGGCTGAGGCAGGAGGATTGCTTGAGCCCAGGAGTTGGAGGTTGCTGGGAGGTAGGTTGATGTCACTGCACTCCAGCCTGGGCAACAGAGTGAGGCACTGCCTGAAAAAAAAAATTAATAATGAATGATGGCCAGCATGTTTGTTGCGGCTATCATATACTCTAGCCATTCCCTAGGTACATCATCTACATAATCTTTAACCTTACCAACTGCTCCGTGAGGACAGTATTAATACGTCATTGACTGAGATCAGGAGACTGAGGCTCAAAGTAGCACAGGGACACATAAAACATCAACAAGGAAAGGCGGAGTTTAGTCCCATGTCAAGAATATGCCAAAGCTGGAGCTCTTTTCACCATCCCATGTTGCCAGGAATTAGTGTCCTATCTCTTCTAGAATTATTTCCATTAAGCAGAAAGCTTATGGAAATAATATCTTCAAAGAAATGAGTGTGTCTCTATGGAAAGACTGTCGGGAAGTGTAGATTTTGTTTAGTTTGCTTGCATTTGTCCATCCTCTCAGCAAGATTTCACCTCTTACTGTCCCCTCTTCCAAGAGATGCTGGAGGGTTTGCCTCTGCAGATGAGGGGTCTGATGGCTGGACTCCTTAGAAGCCTTCAGAATGTTACACAATAAATTCGGTCACGGTCCATGTAATCAACCTGTGACCGCATAGATGTGCAACACATTTTTTTTAAGTTGTGATAATTAGAAAAACCTATTTTTAAATCATTTAAACCAATATGGGTGGTTCACTCTCAGAAAACATCACAGGCAGTGCTATGACTGATGATATGATGAGCACTGTGAGTCCCACTGGGGTTCTTTACTGAGCTTGGCTCTGGCATGGGCACAAGTGAGCACCAGACTGTTTGAAAGAGTGAGATGGCCAACTACACAGTGGTAGAACAGCATTTGTAACTGTGCATCACCAGAGCTAGACTGTTGTCAGCACTTCAGGGTGGCAGCCTAGCCTGGCTTGACCCTCAGCTTCCCTGCTATGGCCTTAACTGGCTCTTGCTATTACACTCACATGGGCTGGCAGAGTCTTGCATCAACAACCACTAATCCCATTATAGTGTAAATAGCAATATGATGAGTCTGAGCTCAATTTATAATGTTTTTATTGCAAGATGTGGCTGCAGAGGATTTTTTGAGGGTGGAATTCCCTAATGACCAAAACAGGCCAATTTAAAGTCAGTGCGAATTACTCATTGCAGAAAACTTGGAAACAAAAATTAAGAAAGATTGATTCTATGGTTATAAATTTACTTAGTTCCTAGACACTAAATGTATTGATTTTTAAATAGTCACATGGCTTAAACAAAATAAAGCAAGAAAATCCTCTCCCGGCAAATTGGATAGAAGATAAATGTGTTGGTTTGAATGATCTACCTGAGGGCTTGATCAAAGAGTAAGTTCCCTGGCTTGTTGTTTTTAACAATGGTGTTTTCCTGCGAACTTCTATTTGAAATATTTATGCCAATGCTTTAGTGTTTTACTTGATGGGATTTCAACATTGAGAAATGGCGAGTGAGTACCACAGATGGTGCCTGTTTTTTGAGCTGTGGTCTCTGAACAAAACCAGATAATTCACTTCATACTCATCCTGCCTTGAGAATTCCTTCTAACTCATTACCAGCCACGGCAAAGCACGCTCATGGCCAGGCAACACTTGTTTTGCCTTCAGAAGCCACAGGGAAAACAGTTTCCCTTAAGCGGTGGCCCAGAAAGGGAAAAATGAGTTATAATAGAATCACAGTTAAGCTTCTTTCATGTATACATACCTATCTGAGAATTAGGAGGTCTTAGAATTTCAGAGTGGAAACAAACACAAAGCATAAAAATCACAAAATTCCACTTTGGAAGAAAGCCATATGGAAATCTTGGGAGCTACTGTCATCATGGAAAAAAAAAAAATACACTGGCCCTGAGATACTTAAATTTAAGGGTGAAAGATCTGTTCAACATAACTAGGCAGAATTCTCCTGGCAAGCATTGCATTCAAGCTTTTGTCTTTCATAGGTCAGCTGCTACTGGAGGCCACAACTGACATTCATACAGTTAAAACAATTTAAATTGGTGGAAACATTAGAATGTACATCTCTAGGAAAGCCTGTTTTCTCATTGGGAATGATGAGATCCTTTCCCTAAATTTTCATTGCTATGAAGGGTCGTCCCCTGGATTTACTATGAGCTTTGTGCAGACACGGAGAAAATCTTAGTTCGGTTTAGGCTTAGAGCTTCACATGTTCATTTTCCGAACAAATATCATTGTATGTCTGCTAAGTGTGAAGCCTATTTTAGTCACGGGGACAAGCAGTTGACTAAAGAGATAACAGTCCCTGCTCCATGAAATTATATTCTGGTGGAGGAAGCAAATAGAAAACAAAGTAAATAGTAAATAATATAAAGTATATCATGCCAAAAAAAAAAAGAAGAAGAAGAAGAAGAATAGTAGAAAGTTAATACTAATGGTGATGGAATTTTTTTCCTTTTTTTTTAAAATTTCAGATTAACATGAGCATAAATTAGGTTACAATGTCTGTGGTGGTTAGGTAAGTTCCCTGTTGTAGTCATGTCCCACACCCAGGAGGTGTGCTGTATACCCTTATTTTATGCCCATGAAGTTCAAGGAAATTTTTAAAAAGGTTGTCCCAAAGAATTTTCTTTTTCTTTCTTCTCTTCTCTCCCTCCCTTCCTCCCTCCCTCCCTCCCTCCTTCTCTCTCTCTCTCTCTCTCTTTCTTTCAGAAAGTCTAACTCTGTCACCCTGGGTAGAAGGCTGTGGCATCATCATAGCTCACAGCAATGTCAAACTCTTGGATTTAAGAGATCCTCCTGCCTCAGCTTCCCAGGTAAATGGAACTGCAGGTACCCACCACATGTCCTGCTAGTTTTTTTTTTTTCTATTTTTAGTAGAGATGGGACCTTGCTCTTGATCAGGCTAGTCTTGAACTCCTGAGCTTAAGCAATCCACCTGCCTCAGCCTCCCAGAGTACTGGGATTACTAGGGCACCAGTGTTACTAGAGTTGGGGTAGGGAGAGAGCATGGGCAGAGAGGTCAGGGAGGTAGGAAGGCAAGGCTGGATGAGAGAGAGCCTTGTGGCCACTGAATGTCTCTGGTCTACTCTCAGTGAGATGGAAAGCACTGGCAGGTGTGAGCAGAAGGACATGGATTCTCATGTGTTCTATGAGGATCACTCAGATTCTGTGAGAATAAACTGAAGGTAGATAAAAATGAAAGCAAAAAGACCAGTTAGGAAGCCATTGTAACAGTGTAGGTGAGAGCTTGGAAGATTGATAAGTTGCCAAATTTTGCACTTATTTTAAAACTGGATTTAAGAAAATCTGCTGACACGTTAAATGTTGGGCAAGGTTAGGAGAAAGAGAAGGGTCAAAGAAGAATCTAAGATTTGGGACTTGAAGATTTTACAGAGCTTTTTTTATTTACTACGTAAATATCAAGACAGAGGTGGGAAAGGCTATGGATGGATTAAGTTTGTGGGAGAACAATCAAAAAGTCTCTAGGCTATGTGAAGCTAGAAATTAGAAATCGCATTAAAAATGCCGGAGAGGAACACACACATATAATTACGGAATTCAAGAGAGAAATCAGAACTAGAGGTAGAAATTCAAGCTCCTCTTTTGTCTCTCCATAAATGTTATATTTTTTAAAAAAGTCAATTTTTCTTGGTATTTTTCTTCAAATGTATATTTTAAGTTTTTTTTTCCTATTTGGAAATCAAATCTGTTTTAACCTTCCTATTTATTCATGCATCATTTACTCAACAAATAATCATTACGTCTTGCCTATATATCTGGGTGTGTATTTATACAAGTATTGTGCCCTCCTGGGCTTTATGGTTGAGAAAAGGAATGAGGAAAGAGACAGATTAGCATGATACATGGTGGTAAGTGCATTTTATGGACTGTAGAATGTCATGGGGCTGGGGACCTCACAAGTTTAATAAGTCCAGAGAAACTTCCAGGAAGAAGTTACATAATCAGTAAGCTTATATGGATGAGCAAAAATAGAAATATAAACACAGAAGAAACTTTTTTGAGGTGAATCAGAACAATAGGTGCAAGAGTTAAGGTTTGAAAGAAAAAAAAAAGCATTGTATTTGAGAAAATGTCAGAAGTTCTGATTGTGTAAACAGAAGAGTATGGAGTTGAAGGAAGGTGGGGTAAGATCTAAAAACATAGAAGGCCTTTTTAGGGAATTTGAACTTTATGCCTATAGAAAAAAATTCAAAAATTCAATACAAGTACAAAACAAGTATTATTTTATCCTATCAGTGTCTACGAATCAATCTGATATCTTTCTCACTGAAATTGGGTTCATGATTTTTCTTGTTTTGAATGAATTTTCCTACGAGATCAAGACCAATTTAGTATTTTATTATACTTCCTATATAGTTATACTTAATATACGGTATTTTTATTTAAGTTATCTGTGCCCCTCAAGTGCTTATCTTTAGTTCAAGGTTTGATGCACACACAGAGATAATTCTACCTGCAAAAACTGAACTCATCCTTGGGCAGATTGCTTGAGCAATCAGTCCACTGATGTTTTTAAGCAACTGTAAATCTTGAAGAATCAAATAGAACCGGGCACCAAATGGTGGAGACACATCTGTTGCATGTATGAGGTTTCAGAATGAAACAAGGTTAAAAATTCCAGACAACTCAGTTCCTGTGTTAATAGCAATTATTGGAGCACATAGCTGAGGATGAGTATCCAGTAACTTCATGACTGTCCAAGATTTTGCCAGGATGTGTTCAATGGAATCCCTCGAGATACCAACAATCAAGATGATGGAACAGACATGAGAGGGTATAAAAGGCATGGAAGAAGGCCAAGGAAGAAGGTGACCTGCAAATCAGTGGTAGAAAAGGGAGATGAAAAGAGGAACTACTGATAGGCAAAACTAAGCTAAGGCTAAGACAGTGATACTTGTCCTTACAAGCAATGTGGTATCAAAATTATAGCTGTCAAGATGAAACTAAATAGTTCAGACTACCTTTCAAACCAAGTTTAGCACACTCAGCCACGTGCTTAGGAGAAAGCCACACAAGCCACTAATGTCCTCTTAGGTAACCCAAAGTTTCAGGATAGTTTGTAGAGAGTGAAATTAAGTGAACAAACTCTGTTCCTCCTGAATTTAATAATAGGGTATCATTCATTGTAAGATCAAAAACAAAACTTTTATGTTAGAATATCAAAATGAAAAAAAAAAATGTCTTACAGAGCAACTCACTGATTCAGTCTAGTTTCCTTGTCCTGTCTTCTCAGTTTTAATGCCCATTCTTTATGCTGGTTTCTGCTGCACAGTTCAACGAAGGCTCTCGGGGGAGTTTCAGGGGAATTTAAGAAAGAAATAGGTTAAACTGATGGGTTCTTTTCATGGACCAGAATTGGCTCCAATTTGTAATATCCCAAGAGAATTGAAAAGTTTTTTTTCAAGGCCAAGCGGGCCAGCAGCACCATGTTTGCAAGAGGGTCAAAATGGCTATCTTTTAAGGAAACGGTACGCAAAATTTGGGTAACTTCCATGTTAAGCAAAATGTTATTTTGTGTGTATGTCTACTCTTGGAATTCTGAAACTAGCAAAGAGGTTGGATAATAGTCAAGTGGGCCAGGAGAAGGAGATATAACGTTAGACCAATCTAATTTTCTTTTACGACACAGTGACCAGCTTTGTAGATGGGAAAAGCAATAGGTGTAATATATCTTTCCTTCAGGAAGGCTTTGACTTTGCTTCCCCAGATATGCTCATAAACAAGCCAGAAAAATGTGGTTGTTTATTTATGTCAGATGTCAATTGTGTGGAGCTCCAAGAGACTACTTATCAGTGATTCAGAGTCAACATCCTGGAGCCCATTTAGAAGCTTTCCAAGTTTGGCCTCAGATCAAAATGTAGAACAATGGCACATCATTCAGATTTCAGGATTCACATCTTACATTTCAGGATGAGTTGATGACTTAGAAAAGTGATTTACCTGAAACTTAATTAAGGGAGTAGGAATAGGACGAGTTCAATTATTTCTGGAATAATAACTTTAAAACACTAGAAAGGAAAAGTTATTTTAGGCAGAAAAATAGAGAGGAGAGAGGAACCTTATGAGTTTGTGTTCCTCAAAATGATATATTAACATCTCCAGATACCCACAAATGTGACCTTGTTGGATCTAGAGTCTGTGCATCTGCAGTCAAGTTAAGGTAAGGTTACTAGGCTTAACCCTAACTCAGGATGACCATTGATCTTATCAGAAGAAGACAATGTCATGCAAAGACAGGGACACACAGGGAGGATGCATGTAGCACAGATGACACAGGGAGAGACTGGAGTGAAGCTGCTGCAAGTCAAGGAGTGGTGAGGTTGGATGAGCACCATCAGAAATTAAGAGAAGGCAAGGAAGGATTCTGTCTGAGTTTCTGAGTGAACATCACCCTTCTGATGCCTTCATTGCAGACTTCTTGTCTCTGCAACTATAGGAGAATACAATTTGGTTGTTTTAAGCCACCCAGTAAGTGTATAGTACTTTGTTATAGCAGTCTTCAGAAACCAACTCCATGACCTACAGCAGATGAACCACCAAAGGAGGTTGTGGAAGTGAGGATGCACCAGCTAAGTATCAGTGCTCTAGGGATGATCCTGGACTAAGTATCCATGTAGTATGACAACAGGCTAAAGGTTTCACTCATTTATGCCTTAGTTTCCTAAGGAGAAAGGCTGGAGTAGAATGTAATCAGTTTATAAATAGTATTCTACTTGGCCAGTCCATTCCCAGAAAGAGAAATGCTTATTTTTGTGAAATTTTTCATAACATTTTAGAAACATCACAGCCTTTTTGCAGCCCAGCATATGGTTCCTGGTGTAGATCTCCTACATCAAAGGGTGTTGCCTTTTAAAAGCAAGCCACTGTGTGACAACCGCCCCCATCATCTTATCACAGCAGTGATGGCTGTTTCAACTGGCCTGTAATCTAAAGGAAGATACAGAGTCCATAATATATGTCAGAGTCCATAATACATTTCATTTTCTGCCATTCATTGAATCCTACTCATGCTCTAAGGTCCTCCGCAAGTTCTATCTCATCTGCAAAACTTTTCTTTGACAACACACTTACTGTTCTCTCCCCAACCCTTATCCTTAGAGCATCAGGATGTAATCCTTGAGCACTTATACCTTCAGTGATTATTTAACGTTTTCCATGACTAGGCAAATAGATGATTGTAGTAAAAAACTGCTCTTCCAAATGGCCAGAAAGAATAAAAAACAAACAAAAAAACAAACAAACAAAAAACACGAAGACTGAGAAACCTTCACACCCATAACCATTCATCCTTGGAACCATGGCGGAGGATTTTGATTCCAGCTTCAGTCTTCCTAAACATCAACCTGTGGCAGATGGTGGTAAATATTTCCTTACATACTCAAATGAGAATTGGAGAAATGGGAATGAAGGAAAGAAGAGAGAGGAAGAAAGTGGGTTAGTATCCTGTGGTTCATTATTATTTGTGACCTCCAAGATAACAAGAAGATATGTAGAGAAATTTTATAGGAGAAATAAGAGGGTTATGAATACCCCCTAATTATTTTTAGTTTATCATTTTTAATAAATTTCTGGATCAACTTCACACATGATTTCAACACTAGGCTAGATAACTATCTGTGTGGATGATGAGAACTTCAATGGCCCGCTCCTGAAATCCTTCTAAACCACCAACTATATAAGAAAAATCATTTCACTCTCAATAGTCACAAAGCCAAGACAAAGTCTCAAAGATTGAGCAGATAATTCCGTGGAGGCCTATTCAGAGCACCTTGCTCAGTTATAGTCAATTTCCTTCCACATGATGTTTATTCCTTTGTCAGATATTTATGGCCCTAATACCCAAAGTCCATTGAACATCAACCATTGATACAGTAACATAAAGCAGATTTATATATTCAGCTTGTCTAATACTCTATTGGGAAAGGAAGGCATTGCTCAACCTAATAGCTTCCTTTCCTAAGAGATATTCATTTAAAAATGTTGTCTTATAAATACAAGATGAGTTGAGACTTCTGTGCTCTAAATATTTTAAGGGATTTATGTTCGCATTAACTGTCCTTTTAATCAAACTTCAATGCATTACTAACACTGCAGAGATTTCAGGGAGAAAAATACTACTTGCTGTTTCCAAAGTTAAAAGTTTTCTAGTAAAAAGAAAGTCTAAAAAGTCCTTAAAAGAGGATGTTATGGACATATCATCAGACATTATTATTTGCAGAAAAGATTCCTATATTAAGGTGTGGCTAAATGTAACTTTCTTATTATTTATCATGACTGCTTTATGAAAATGCTCTGAAGTTGTATTGTCTGCATTTTTGTGCTGTGAAAAACTATGTAATAACTCACCTGCTCAGTCTCTATCGGGATTAATTTCATGTTTATTTTGATGTGTTTTAGTTTCTGAAATACTGGCAGTGTCTTCGAGAACTAGGACACTGGGGACAGCTGTGGTTGGATCTTGCTCCATCGATTGCTTCCTCCTCTTAATCTGTGCTTCTTTCCCATTCACGGCACCTTCCTTAAACCTAGAAACCTTTCTATCTCTCTCCAGTAACAGCATCCTCAATCTGCACCATTTTCTTTTTCTCCTTACTTCTAAACTTCTTGAAGAAATAGCTCATATATTGCATCACTGCTTTCTCAGCACCAAATTACTCCTCAACCCATTACCATCTGAGCCTTGAGCCTCGTCTCCAATCACTTCCCACAATGACTCTTCCTCCAGTCATGAGGACATGTATTTGTGGCTTTCCATTAACTATTACTGATGACTTTGTTGATGCATTGAATCATAGATAAGCAAATTTACAAGGGCTTAGGTGTTGCCTTATATAGTATTTCCAAATTTTTTTTAAGCACTGAAACTTTCTTCAACAGTATTCAGATGCCCGATGTAGTTGGCTAATGTGAGACTACCTTGTGTTAATTAGAAATACATTTGGATGCCAGTTTTCTAAACAATTCCAATTTATGAAGGCTTAAAAGTAGGAAACTGTTTTTGTAATCATAGAACATGATTGAGTTAAGTCACCATGAATGATGGTTTAGCCTTGCTGTTTTTAAACTGGTAACAAAAATGGGGATGCAGCCATAAGCACTGGGTCCATATTCAAAGCAAAAAGATGACAGCAGGTAGAAAGGAGCGAAAAGTCACTCAATCTGAGCTTATTAGTTATTAGGAAGGTAAATGTTTCCCGCGAACAGTGGTTGTCAACCTTCCTAATGCCGCAACCCTTTAATACAGTTCCTCATATTGTAGTCAACCCCCAACCACAAAATTATTTTTGTTGCTCTTTCATAAATGTAATTTTGCTACTGTTATGAATTGTAATGTAAATGTCTGGTATGCAGGATATATTTAGACGACCCCTGTGAAAGGGTTGTTTGACCCCCAAAGGGGTCATGACCCATAGGTTGAGAATTGCTGCCCTAGAGGCTCTCATGTATTCATCCCCTCAAGTTGAGAATTCACCTGGCCCATCCTAACTCCCAGGTAGACCCAGAGAATAGGTTTGCCATAATTGGCCATATCAGTCACGAGTTATTTCTTGAGGCCCAGAGCACTACCACCCATGCTGAATAATAGCAAGGTTCTATCAGCAGCAAATAAGGGGAGCTACAGCACTGGGGGAACCAATTGAACACGTCTTCCTCATCCATTTATACTCCCTTTTCTTTCTGTGATTATAGACACTGAATGGGAGGAATTTTTGATGAGAATGATTTTCTATTTTATTTAAAATCAATTATTTTTTTTTTTACTCTTGGTATATCTTAAACCCATTCCTAAAGTTCACAGAGATTAAGTCTCTGACACCCTATCCCCCTCTTTGCTCCACAGCCCCATTGGGACTGACTGTAAACTGCAAGATTTTATTCAGAGAATCAATAATCTTTGCTACATAGTGACCCTGGTGATGTTGAAACTTTAAGAACATTTTAAATATTCAAGTGCCTACTCCAAAAACTGGTGACTTACTGCTGTTGAGCTACTAAAGTTTTCCAAGAAAAGAGTTGGAAGGTTGAAAATGGTGTTGTGTTCATTTGAATATGTAAAGGGTAAACTGGA
>CAUYQV010066781.1:0-10025 GCA_963574575.1 Galagoides demidoff
GGAAAACTCACTGAGACTTGATTAATTACTGTTGTATAACCATAACCATTGTGATATAAAATGTATCCATTGTCAACTGAAACTGTATTAATTATCGTTCCATTGCTGTATCTATGACTACCTGAGTTGTAACCCCCCTTAATCAGCCACCTTTCGCTTCTGTAATATGCTTACACAAAGCCTATAAAAGGCAACTCACCCTCACACCTGGGCTGCTGACTGTCTCTCGGAGCAGCAGCCCCTGCAGCAGGTAAAATAAATTACCAACTAATTAACCTAAGTGGGGGTCCGAGTCTATTTTTCCAGGTCCCCTAAGTTATTTCAGAAGAAAGTGGGCTTGAAACCATAGTCTGTTGCAGCCTACAAGATTGGTACCAGCTCAACACTCACCATAAGGTTTTAGGGCTTAAGCTCTCTCCTTAGCTTCTGGGGTAAATGCGTAGGGAAACTCATTCACACTAGGTTTCAAGTATAGGTTAACAAGTCCTCTTTCCCCAGGAGCTACAAGATGGGGGCCCAAATCTGACGTCTCCTTGTTTTCACACACAGCCAGTCATGACCTAGGATGGCACTGGGCCATATAAAGTAGTTTAATTAAACTATTTCTTTGGGGGAATTTCCCTTAAACCTGGGCATTTCCCCATACTGTCACTGGAAAGTTCCCAAGAGCCTCCTTCCCTACCCCCTCTGCTGGTTGGCTCTAGGCCAGACCAGAGGTCAAGACAAGGACGTGGCCAGCACTGGGACTTAGTAGTCTGCCCCTCCCATCCCCAACTTGTCTGTGGCCTCCGCCAGCTTCTGCCAGACTTCAGGGCATGGGCAGAGCACATGGTTGGTGTGGAGGTGAGGGATGAGAGATTGTGCCAACTTCAGCCTAATGCACAGGACTAGAGGTGCCTGATGCTGTGGTGTTAGCTGCACAGTAGGCATGAGAAGGAAAGCAAGAGCGTCTTCCAAAAGCACTGTGAGTCCCAGAGGCAAAGCCGCAACAGACTCACCCCTGTCAGGGTCTCCAGGCTCAGGAACAAGGGGGAATTCAGACAGCCTGGGTTTGAATCTAGCCAGTGCTTTGGGGAGATGACTTAATCTCCCTGAGCCTCAGCTTCTTCATCATAAAATGGGAACATTACCTTAATAATGGGCTGCTGTGAGGAACGTCAGGCACAAAAGGAAATGGAAAGAGCCTAGCAACACATGTGGCAACTTCAATACCTGGTAGCAGCGTGTTGAGAAAGTCGATTGCAGAGAGTGCTGGTGTCACCAGCTATCTGTACTGAGTGAGAAGGGGTAGTGTACACTTAGCTATGACCAGTTAGCTCTTTCTAGCCTGGCACATAGTAGGTATGAAATTAAGTAGGAACTCTCTTTCCAGTCCCCTTGTCCTTCTTTGCCCCCAGCCACAAACCCATTTAGCCTCTCAGAGTCTGAGGTTTGCTCCCAAAGGGGCCTGGATTCCTAATTGCAGAAATCTCTGTTTTAGTCTCAGGAGACATACTGTTAAGAGCCTAGGGACGGCTATGACAGAACTCACTTCAGATTGAAGAATGTGTCTAAATGTACATTTAAAAAGCTGCTCTTAGCAAATGAGAGCAAGTCTGCATGCTGAAATAATAACAGTGGCATTGTATGTATGTTAGGCTTAATAAAAATATATGCTCTAGGCTCAGTGACCGTAGCTCAGTGGCTAGGGCGCCAGCCACAAACACCAGGGCTAGCAGGTTTGAACGTGGCCTGGGCCTGCTAAACAATAATGACAACTGCAGCAAAGAAATAGCCGGGCGTTGTGGTGGGAGCCTGTAGTTCCAGCTACTTGGGAGGCTGAGGCTAGAGAATCGCTTAAGCCCAAGAGTTTGAGGTTGCTGTGATGCCATGGCACTCTACCAAGGGTAGCATAGTGAGACTCTGTCTCAAAAAAAAAAAGTATATATATATACATATATATATATATATATATTCTCTACATATATACACAGAACTTATTGCCTTTTTGCATTAGTGCATTTTTCAATGAACATTCATTATAAGAAATAAAATAAATATTGAATGATACATTTTCCCTGGCTTAGAAATTGTATCAATGTTGCTTTCTTTAAAGTAATGAAATCTATATTGGCAGGTAGATCAAGGTATAGATTGAACAGCTCAAATGTCTTATAACTTCTTGCTCATTTTGGTTCTGTGTACTCCTAAGTACCTTTGAGAGCCCCCAAACAATCCAACTTAGTCACTTTCAAGTCAACACCCTCTTGCTAGACACCATGCAGCTGGGCTCTGCAGCCAGGCGCGGGGATTGTGCTAAAGAAATCATGATCACCCCCTCAAAGGCTTAGGCAAATGAGGTTAGGAAATAAATGCTTTTCAATGGGTGGCATTTAGAAAGGAAGGAATAATATGCAGGGGGGAAGAATGTAGAATGAGGCTTCCCAGCTGGGTTATGGGTCCCCACAGGCTGTAACTTGGGTCCTCCAGTGTCTTCTCAAGTTTTGCCAAGGCTTGGGGTCCCCAGGTCTACTATGGGGGGCCCAGTCCTCACAAAGGCAGGTCTCAAAGAAGATGTCCCTTCCCTGCTGACTCTCAGGACAAAGCTGTTGAGAGCTGGGTCCTTGGGATGGGTGTTTTGGGGAGCAGCCTCTGAACTAGGCTTCTGTTGGCATATTCCTCATAGCTTTTCTGGGGCCTGGCAGGACCATTGGCCCTAGGGAGCCCACCCCTGCCGATAAGAGCTGCCCTGGCTCAGAGGAAGAACCCACTGTGGGCAGGCCTCAGTGAGAGACAGCCTTGGCAACCAGAATCCTGAGGGAGGGAGGTTGTGCCTGGCAAGTCCCCTGTGGACTCAACCGG
Source organism: Galagoides demidoff (assembly GCA_963574575.1). Classification (NCBI taxonomy): domain Eukaryota; kingdom Metazoa; phylum Chordata; class Mammalia; order Primates; family Galagidae; genus Galagoides; species Galagoides demidoff. Next base: position 2,842 of record CAUYQV010066781.1, read on the forward strand.
TTGCTGTCCTCACCACCAAGGGTTAGGGCACCAGCTGCCTGCTGCTAACACAAAGACTAAAGAAGCAGGGCTGGGGTGTGGAGTTCAGAGACCAGGGCTCTGGTCCTGGCTCTGCCACTAATTCTAATTGTTGCTTCATATGTGCTAGACACTGTGTGGAATATTTTACACAATTTTTTTTTTTTTGAGACAGAGTCTCACTTTATCACCCCTGGTAGAGTGCCATGGCGTCATAGCTTAGACTCTTGGGCTCAAGCAATTCTCTTGCCTCAACCTCCCACGTAGCTGGGACAACAGGTGCCCTCCACAAATGCCTGGCTATTTTTAGAGGCAGAGTCTCACTCTTGCTCAGGCCGGTCTTGAATTTGTGAGCTCAGGCGATCCGTTCACCTTGGCCTCCCAGAGTACACATTTTTTTAAAAAGCATTTTTTCTCTTTTACAGGTAAGGAAACCAAGGCTAGAGAGACTCTATAAGTTGCCCAGTGTCACACAACTGGAGTTTCAATCCAGTTTTCTTTGGCTCCAGAACTGGTACTCTCTTTTCCCCTACATCGCACCTGTCTCTGGACTGCTCATTTTTTCTTTGTCTAATACTGAGGCTGGATTTAATGAAAGGAAAAGGCAGGAAAAAAGCTCTCCTATCCCCCAAGTCCAGAGGCTTACTGCCCCTGCCATCAGAGCCACTGGACCTGGCGTTTCCCCACTCTGGGCTCTTGAAAGGCAGGTTTGTATGTCTGAGTCCTGGCAGTTTGCTTAAGTGAGTAACTGTGGCCACTGATCTGGTCATTCTATGCCCCTCTCTCCAGCTTTCATGGAGTTCTGTTGCTGACGTGATCTGAGTTGGAAATGCAGCCTGTCTCCATGGGTTTCCTGGGTTCCTGTCAGAAACCTCCAGGCTGGCATGTCTACAGGAATCGAAGCCTCCCTCTCTTCCATTTCTGCTGACAAGAATGCCCCAGATGAAACTAGAAGCCCGTGGGTGTTAGAAAATACTTCCCTACCACTTGCTCTTGCCTATCTTTACCCTAAGGCAGAAGTGACAGTCCCCGAGGAGCTTGCAGTGGGAGGTTGGAAGCGGGACTGCAGCCCTTGGATCAGGTGAATCAGGGTAATCAAATGCTTGCGTCCTCCTTCCAGATAAGATAAAGGTTTCATTTTCTCCTAGTTGGGGAAAGAGCTGACCTTGCCAAAAATGCTAATGAGGCCCCAAGGGAGCACCTGCCTGGTAGAAAGAGCACTGAACTTGGAGTCAGATCAGGCTCTGCTGATTCCCAGAGGGGTGACCTTGGGCAAATTATGTTGCTTTTCTGAGCCTGCCTTGTAGGGTTGTTGGCAAGGGCAATGAAGAAGTGTTACCAGGCCTATGGCCTTAGAAACATGCTTATGATATATTGGTATATTAAAAAAAGAGCAGCTTATTAAAAAAGGCATACACAGGTCCCCATTACTGTGAAATACAAATAGCCAAGAGCCGTATATCACAATACTAACCGTGCTTATTCTGGGTGATGGGATCAGAAGCCAAACCCAGATCTGTCTTATTTTTCCCTTTTTACTTATCTATATTTTCTACAGTGAGCATACATTATGTATTTATTAGTCATTGCCGCAACACACTGTTTAACAGACCAACCCCAAAACTCAGTAGATTACAACCCAAGGATTTATTCTCAAACTCACAGGTCTGCAGGTCAACTGCAGTTTAGCTGATGCGGGTTGGATGTGGTGGGACTGCTCTGTCAGGCTGTGTGTCCAGGCTCCTCACTGCAGGTCCTGCTAAAATCACATGGCTGATCTCAATACCAATGTGGCAGGGAAGTATTCACCACCCACAGTGGGAGTGGGAGGGGAGTTAATATATGCTGAATAATACCCCAGCTTATTACTTGTATAATAAGACAATTATGATGTACTTTGTAAGATATATTCATATGTATCCTCTAGATAGCTTTCCAATAAGATGGTGGAGCCCCTGATTAACCTTGTTGTTAGAGGATAGAACTAATGTTAAATGCGTAGACCTCAACCTTCTCTTCATTCATCTTCTCTGTCCTTTTAAGATAACCAGACAGCACCATTTATGGTACCTCCTGTCTCATAAAGGAAGATGGAAAATGCCACCACAGATTCATGAGCAATTATTGCCAGAAGCCAAACCCAGACCTGTTTGAATTCACTTCCTGTTGACTTCCTTTCTCTTGGCTGCTCTTAGTTCGTTCAGTCCTTCATTCAAGATATATTTATTGAGCACCTTCTATGTGCTGGTATTCTTCTAGCCATGGGGCTATGTTGATGAACAAGGAAGTCTTCTGTCACAGAGCTTACATTCCAGGGAGGAGGTGGGGTGGGTTCCAGGTGTGGGGGAAAATGCCAGGCCATGTCAAGTAGTGAGAGAGAGTAACAGGGCAAGGGATGGCTGCTTTGGATGGTGAGGTCAGGGAAGGCTCCCCTGGGGAAATGCTATTGGAAGTTGTTGGACGGTAATTCTTGGGGACTGATGTTTGTATTTGGGCTCTCCAGATCTTGAGTCTGAGTCCCACTCAAGAATTTGGCTTGGATTTTTCCCAGCTGCTTGCTCTCCACTTGACCTTCCTCAGGGCTGCCCCTGTCCTGTTATCTTCCAGGAGCCAGTTCAGGTTCCCACTGGATGCCTGGTGCCCAATCAGCTTAAATAACCCTCAGCAAGGAGGAGATCCAGAAAACCCTATTAGATCAAGCCAATTACTCATCTCCTACTGTGTACCAAACTAGCAGGCACTGACTACTTTCTGTAAACCCAACCAACAGGTACTTATTACCTATTGTGTGCCAAACCAATAAGCAGCTATTAGATGCCAAATAAAGTCATTTATTGAGTGTGCTTACTACATATCCAAATCAACAAATATTTATTTACTGTGTTCCTGGAACTGAAAATAACACAAAGGTACTAGCTATTGCAGTTGAGTTGTAGAGACAAATGTCACATGAATGTAGGTCATTAGCTACAGAAGACAGGATTCGATACCACAGTGCTGTGATGTATAGAACAGCACTCTGAGAAGCTAGAGGTGGCCTAGAGGTCATTTTGGAATGGGATAGCCACAGAAGGTTTCACAGATGGGGCAAAAATTGGACTGGGCTTTGAGGGTAGATAGGATTCAGATGAAAAAGAAAAGTAATAAGGACTGGGGTAGCATGGCCGAGGCCTTGGGTGTTTGTGTTTTGGCACCCTAGGATATAATTCTGGCACTCATTATTTGGGCCTGGAGTCTTCTCCTCTCTAGGTTAGCATTCTTGTAAAAACCAGCTTCTCCATGACTTCTGTTTCTTCCAGATCACAGCTAGATACCTTGGTAGTTCATTTAGTTGCCCGAGAATTCAAGGACTGACATTTAGCAACTGTCAGAATGGGCAGCCCTGAAGAAGGGTGTTTGTGATACTCTAAGACGTGGATGGGACCAGCATGGGTGAAGGCTGGTCTCAGACTAGGCAAGTGCAGTGCATTTTCAGCCCAGGTGTCCTCTCATCTCATATCAAGAGCCTTTAAAAGCAATCCTGTTCATTTCTTCTGCCTGGAGCTGTGAGACAGCGGGTAGGACTATTAGAATTCATTAGGCTCTTAATATATTTCTGAACACAGGTAGGTAGAATTCCGTATCACTCTTTTATTACTCTGATGGCCAATGATATGTTATTCTTTCCAGGAACTAGTCATGAGAAAACCTGAACTTACAAAATGACTCCGTTAAAGATAACCTTTTTTTTTTTGCTCCTAAAATATTTATACAGTACCCACTCTTATAGTCTGGGTTTGGAGAAAAAAGGTAGAATAAGCCCCAGGTTCAAGATTCCTTTGCATAAGCAGGTGTTCCTCCCCTTGGATATAAAGCTTGATTCCATTTGTGGAAAGAGTCTGTTCCTGCAGCTATTCAGGAAACTCAGTCTTTCTCTTATTTGGGGGCTTCTCTGCCGTCTGTAGGACTACTTTCTATTTTGTCTATTTTTGGGTTACAAGGATTGTGCAGAGCTCAAGAGACTTTGTATATGTGGTTTTAGAGACAGTTATTCAGACCTAAGGCAAAGTAAAAACTGAAACTGAGAGGCAAGTGTAAAACAGGCTTGAAAACTCATTTCAAACGAAAAATAAACCCAGACAGATGTTTTTCCCCCCCTGGAGTCCCAGAGAAGAGTGAGAAGCAGCAGGCAGGCACACAGGCTTCTTGCCATTCCAGGGCCAGCCAGTTACTCCTCACGGAAGCAAGTGAGCTGCAGAAGGAAGGAGGGTTAAGAAGCTCTGTCACTGTGTGTTTGTAGAAACCCAGGTGGCCAGCTCGCCTTAGAAAACGGATGTGTCTGAGTCGTTACTGTAGTGCATGATGCAGAGGAGGGCGTGTGGGCTGGTCTAACCTCAGCTGGCCACCACCACTGTGCAGCTGTGTGGGTCTTCCAAGAAGCAGACACCAAGACAGGGTTAGATATGCAGATTATTAGGCAAGTACCTATCTGCAAAAATGGAGAGAGAGCTGGGGAGGCCTGGAGAGGCTTCAGACCTCAGTGCAGGTCTGACCCGAGTGACGCAGAGAGGGAAGGATAGAAGATTAGCGCAAAGTATTTTATACCGTGATGAGTTTTAGCAGAGATCAGCAAGGTGGAGAGGTCTCCAGAGAAAGCCTCCCTTGAGGGAGGGGGGTCCCCGACCCTCGACTTCTGCGGCTGCCTTAGTGTCCCCTGGGGGGCTAGCATGTATGGCCTCAGGCAAGGCATTTGGGTAAGTTACTCACCTCTCTGAGCTTCAGTTTCCTCAACTGTAAAATGAAAGTTGTTGGGAGAATTAAATAAAATGGCATATTTAAAATGTTTGGAGTAGAGTCCAGTGCCCGGTAAATGTTCAGTGAGCATAAATTCCCGTCATTCCCTTTTCATACCCCATCCTGAGGCAAGTTCAACACAGTGATATGACCTCCCCATCCCAGCCCTTCCTGCAGCCAGGCAAACATGTGGCCCCAAAGACAGGGACCCGAGGGCTTGTGCTTTGGTAGTCAGGTCCTAGATCCTTTCTCACAGCCAGCATGGGGGACCCCAGCCCATAGCTAGGCTCTGGGGTGTGGAGGAGGGCCACCCTGTAAGGATAGATACCATTCTTCCTGGGAGGAGCTTGCAGGACAGTGGTAGGATCAGCCACATCCCCTCAGGAACACTCCCAGGGAGGACTCTCTAGCAAGCTCTGCTCTTAAATACTTCCAGTTGAGGTCCAGACCATCTTCTGACCCAGGACTTCTGCATAGCTTCCCTCAGAGGAAGCCTCTGGGGATGGCTGTGTGAGGCAGCCCCCAGCCCACACTGTGCACACTATTTCCACCTCACCCTCTTCTGTCCCTCATGGGCCTCATCCCCCTGCCATGCTGTGTTCTCTGTCTCTGTCTCTCTCTCCTGCACCTTATCCATCCAGGCTTTGTTCCTGCTGTTCCCTCCCTATAATGTCCTTCCCCTGCCTTCACCGTCCTAGTGAGTGCCTTCTTCTCAATCCAGCAGCCTTCCCTCACCCACTGCTCTCTTGACTGGCTCCAGTCCCCTAGGCATGTCGCTCTGCCTCTCTGCCTCAGTTTCCATATCTGGAAATTGAAGATAATGATGACGGCATCTGCATGGCTAATCACAGTGTAGTGTTAAAAATTAAATGGGATAATGATAAACGCACCAGGTAAAAGACTGTATATGCAAGTCTTTGTATATATGTCTTTATATGTGTCAGACACCCAGTGATGGGCATATAGTGCTGTACAGGGCAGTGGGAGCCTACAGTGTGGTGACATGGGAGAGGCACCATATTCAGAGTCAGAAGGGCTATTTCTGTCTCTGCTGCTGATGGGCTATGTTTCCCTAAGCCAACCCTCATCCTCTCTAGACCTTGGTTTCCTTTATACAGTTGAGTATGGCCTCCCAGGGCCTCCTGGCTCCCCTAGCTTGGCTCAGTGGCTCTGAGTTCTGGGCACTGCAGGTGTTGCCTGAGCTCCAAGGCACTGCCCAGCTCCCCTCTTCAGTGCTGGCTGCCTAGGCTGGACAGCTCCTATGCTATTTCTGGGAGGCAGAGGGCTCCCAGCTCTCAGCATCTGGACAGCACCCCTGACAAAGGAGAGGGAAGGCCCTGGCAGGCTTCAGGCCCTGGAGTTCCAGGGTGGTGTGTGAGAGAGTGGGAAGAGGAGTAGATACCAGCACCGAAGAGTAAAATGCTTAAGAGGGGTGGGAGGCAGGTCTGGACAGATTCTAGCCCCTTGGAGAAGCTCAGAGACCAGCTTTGGGGATTTGTCTAGTCTTTAGGGCCAAGGTCAGCGAAATCCTTTAGGCCCTGCTGTCTTAATTGACCCTAATCCAGATATAAGATATAGGATTCTCACTTGATCCTATGGAAAAGAAAAATTTTCCATTGTGAATGTTCAGAATCTTTTTAGCAATCAAGGGTTGTATCCCCCGCACAGCAATTTTGTCACATCCTGGACTATGGGAAAAATTTTTTAAGCGCTTCACTGTGTCTTTGCTGCTAGATCCAGTAATTGGTTCTTAGATTTTAAAGGCTTGGCATTTCCTCTGTGAGTCATAATTGTTCGTCGACATACCTTATTTTATTGCCTAATGCCATTTATAGCCCCAAAAGATAACATGCATTGCATGATATTTTAAAAACTGTACTTCTTTTTTTTTTGGAGACAGAGCCTCAAGCTGTTACCCTGGTAGAGTGCTGTGGCATCACAGCTCACAGCAACCTCCAACTCCTGGGCTCAAGCGATTCTCCTGCCTCCACCTCCCAAGTAGTTGGGACCACAGGTGCCCACCACAACACCCTGCTATTTTTTGGTTGCAGCCATCATTATTGTTTGGTGGGCCTGGGCTAGATTCAAACTTGTCAGCTCCGGTATATGTGGCTAGTGCCTTAGCTGCTTGAGCCACAGGCACCGAACCAAAAAAAAAACTGCACTTCTTTAAACAGATTTTATATTGCGGCTTGGCGCCTGTGGCTCAATCAGCTAAGGCGCCAGCCACGTACACCTAAGGTGGCGGGTTCAAATCCCCAGCCCAGGCCTGCCAAACAACAATGATGGCTGCAACCAAAAAATGGCCGGGCGTTGTGGAGGGCGCCTGTGGTCCCAGCTACTTGGGAGGTGGAGGCAGGAGACTCACTTGAGCCCAGGAGTTGGAGGTTGCT